>CM075728.1:72159322-72290935 GCA_037974335.1 Prionace glauca
TCACGTGCTCACTGTGTGGCAGGGGTGGGGGGGCAGAGGTTGGAGTTGGGGGATGGGGGGCAGGTGGTGGGAGCAGAGTTGAGGGGGAAGGGGTGAGGGGATGGTGGCAGGGGTGAGGTGGTGCGGCAGGGAATGGAGGCAGGGGTGAGGTGGTGGGGGCAGGGGTGATGTGGTGGGCAGGGAATGGAGGCAGGGGTGAGGTGGTGGGGGCAGGGGTGGGGGGTGGGGGTTGTGGGGACGGGTTGACGGGGGTGGGGTGACAGTGGGGACAGAGAGGTGGGGAGACACAGGGAAGAAAGAGGGTGGAGAGTGGGGACGGGATAGAGGGTGCTACGGGGGGGGCATGGGTGGGGGGATGGGGTGGGAGGTACAGGGTGGCAGTGGTGGGGGGATGGGGTGGTAGGGAGGGGTAGGGGAAAGGAGGAAGGGGGAGGGAGGAGGTAAGTGTGGAAGGGGGAGGGAGAGATGAGGGAAAGGAGGAAGGGAGAGAAGGGGGAGGGAGAAAGAAGAGGGAGGGTGGAAGGGGGAATGGAGGAAGGAGGGGAGGGGAGAGAGAGGGAGGAGAATGGGGAGGGGGAAGGGGAGGGGGGGAGAAGGGAGGGGAGGGGCAGGGGGGGAGAAGGGAGGGGAGGGGGATGGGGAGGAAGGGAGGGGAGGGGGAGGAAGGAGAGGGGAGGGGTGAGGGGGTGGTGATGTGTGGAATGGAGCGAGGGGGGATGGGGAGAGGCAAGAAGTAGGGGAGGGGGCAAGGGGCTGGGGGTAGTGGAGGTGAGGAGAAAGCGTGGAGTGAGGGGGTGAGGCGATAGGTGGGGAAGGGGCAAGGGGTTGAGTGGGTGCGGGGGGAGGAGGGCAGGGGGGAGGACAGGGAGGTGGAGGGAGGACAGTGCAGGGTGGGAGGAGGTCTGAAGGGGGGGAGAGGACCGCGGGGGGGGGGGGGCAAGACAGTGGAGCGAGACAGGGGAGAGAGACAGGAGGGAGAGAGAGGGGGATGGAGAGAGAGAGAGACGAGAGGGGTAAGAGACACAGTGGGGGTAAAAGAGACAAGGCAAAGGGAAGAGAGACCGGGGGGGGGGAAGAGACGGGGAGGGGAGTAAGAGAGAGATGGGGGGGAAGAGAGACGGGAAGGGGGCGTAGAAAGAGTGGGGGGAAGAGAGATGGGGGGGAAGAGAGATGGGGGGAGAAGTGAGATGGGGGGAGAAGTGAGATGGGGGGAGAAGTGAGATGGAGGGGAAGAGGGAGAGAGAGATGGGGCATGGAGAGAGACAGGGAAGAGAGACGGGGGAGAGAGATGGGGGAAGACTGGGGGAGATGGGGAGGGGGAAGAGAGGTTTTGAGGGGAGGTAGTGAAGGAGAGATGGTGGGGAAAAGAGGTGGGGAGGGAGGCTGGCTGGTAGGACAGAAGGAGGTAAAGTGGTGGGAAGGGAGCAGGAGGGAAGGAAGGGGAAGGGAAGGAAGGGGGAGGGGGAAGGGAGGAAGGGGAGGGGATGGGAGGAAATCGGAGGAAGGGGGAGCGGAAGGAGGAAGGGGAGGAACGGGAGGAAGGGGAGGAGTGGGAGGGGAGGGAGAGGAAGGGGAAGGGGTGGGAGGGGAGGGGTGAGGGAGGGAAGGGGAGGAGGACAGAAAAGGAGGAGGGGCGAGAGAGGGAGGGAAGGAAGGGGAGAGGAGGAGGGAGGAATGGGGAAGGAGGGGAAGGGTTGGAGCGAAGAGGGGAAGGAGTGGGGGGAAGGGGTGGAGGAAGAGGGGAATGGGTGGGAGGAAGGGGTGGAGGAAGGGGAGAGGATAATGGGGGGGGGGAAGTGAGGGCGGAGAGGGAGAGGTGAGAGGATGGGGGATGTGGGAGGTGGGAAGGGGTGGGGAATGGGAGGGGGGAAGGATAGCAGGGGGAAGGGGAGGGGGGAAAGGAAGGGGGGAAGGGGAGGGGGGAAAGGAAGGGGGAAGTGTAGCGGAGGAGGGAGGAAGTGTAGCGGAGGAGAGGGGAAGGGGGAAGGAGAGGGGAGGGGCCAAGGGAGAGGTGAGGGGAGGAGGGGGCAAGGAGAGGAGAGGGGGCAGGGGAGGGGTGAGGGGAGAAGGAGAGGGAGGGGTGAGGGGAGGAAGGGGAAGGGGGAGAAGGAGAGGAGAGGGGGCAGGGGGAAGGGAAGAGGGGGAGGGGAGGCGGGTGGGGGTTGAGGTGGTAGAGGGGAGGGATGTAGCAGGGGGATGGTGTTGTGATGAGGGAGGAGGGGTGAGGGAAAGGAGCGGGAAGGTAGGGGAAGAGGGCAAGAGATAGGGGGAGGGGCAAGGGGCTGCAGTAGTGGGGTGGATAAGATAAGATGGTGATGTGGAGGGCGGCACCGGTAGCACAGTGGTTAGCACTGCTGCTTCACAGCTCCAGGGTCCTGGGTTTGATTCCCGGCTCGGGTCACTGCCTGTGTGGAGTTTGCACATTCTCCTCGTGTCTGCGTGGATTTTCTCCGGGTGCTCCGGTTTCCTCCCACAGTCCAAAGATGTGCGGGTTAGGCTCATTGGCTAGCTAAATTGCCCCTTAGTATCCTGGGATGTGTAGGTTAGAGGGATTAGCAGGTAAATGTGTAGGGATAGGGTCTCGGTGGGATTGTGTTCGGTGCAGACTCGATGGGCCGAAGGGCCTGTTTCTGCACTGTAGGGTTCTATGCTGGGGTGAGGAGGGAGCAGGGAGCGAAGGGATAGGCGGCAAGGGGGGAGGAGGTAGAGGGTGTGGGGCAAGGGGCGGGGGT
Source organism: Prionace glauca (assembly GCA_037974335.1). Classification (NCBI taxonomy): domain Eukaryota; kingdom Metazoa; phylum Chordata; class Chondrichthyes; order Carcharhiniformes; family Carcharhinidae; genus Prionace; species Prionace glauca. Next base: position 72,162,055 of record CM075728.1, read on the forward strand.
AACAGGTTGGGGGGAGGAGGACGGGGGTGTGGGACGGGGAGAGGGAGGATGGGGAGGTGGAGGGAGGACGGGGCAGGGTGGAGGAGGTCTGGAGGGGGGAAGAGGAATGGTGGGGCTGTGAGATGTGCAGGGGGGTGCGAGACGTGGAGGGGGGGGCGCAAGACGTGGAGGGGAGCAAGACGTGGAGGGGTTGAGATGTGGGGGGTGGTCGAGATGTGGGGGTGGAATGAGACGTGGGGGGACGAGACGTGAGGGAGGTGCGAGACGTGGAGGAGGTGAGAGACGTGCGGGGGGCCAGATGTGGGGGTGAACAAAATGTGGGGTAGAGCGAAACGTGGGTGGGTGGTGTTGAGCCGAAGGGACGAGACATGGGGGAGCGAGACAAGGGGCGGGCGAGACAAGGGGGTGCGAGATGGAGGAAAGAGACAGGGGGGAAAGAGATGCGGGGAGAGGGACCAGGGGGAGAGAGACGGGTGGAGAGAGACTGGGGGGGGTAAAAGATGGGGGGAGAGACACGGGCGGTGTTAAGAGAGATGGAGAGGGAAGGATGTGGACACTCTGGAGAGAGTGCAGAAGAGGTTTACCAGGATGTCGCCTGGTATGGAAGGACTGGGTTATGAGGAAAGATTGAGCAAATTGGGGCTGTTTTCCCTTGAAAAACAGCGACTGAGGGGGGATCTAATAGAGGTATATAAGATTATGAAGGGTATAGATAGAGTAAACAGTGGTAAGCTATTCCTACGGTAGAGACACACAGTACGAGGGGCCACGGGCTTAGGGGACGGGGGAGGAGGTATAACACGGATATTAGAGGGAGGTTTTTCACACAGAGGGTAGTGGGGGTATGGAATGCTCTGCCAAGTAAGGTGGTGGAGGTAGGCACGCTGGAGTTAACAAAGAACATAGAACATTACAGCACAAACAGGCCCTTCGGCCCTCGAGTTGCGCCGATCACATCAACCCCACCAATCTATAGACCTATCTATAACCCCCAATCCCATTAAACCCCATATACTCATCCAGAAGTCTTTTAAAAGACCCCAGCGAGTTCGCCTCCACCACCGATGACGGCAGCCGATTCCATTCACTCACCACCCTCTGAGTGAAAAATTTACCCCTAACATCACCTCTGTACTTCCCTCCCTGCACCTTAAATCTGTGTCCTCTCGTAGCGACCATTTCAACCCGGGGAAATAGCCTTTGAGAGTCCACCCTATCTATTCCTCTCAACATTTTATAAACTTCTATCAGGTCGCCTCTCAACCTTCACCTCTCTAGGGAAAAGAGTCCCAGCTCGCTCAACCTGTCTTCATAAGGCATGCCTCCCAGTCCAGGCAACATCCTTGTAAATCTCCTCTGCACCCTTTCAATAGCTTCTACGTCTTTCCTATAGTGAGGCGACCAGAACTGCGCACAGTACTCCAAATGAGGCCTGACAAGGGTCCTGTAAAGTTGCAGCATTACCTCCCGACTCCTAAACTCAATCCCTCGATTAATGAAGGCCAGTACACCATACGCCTTCTTGACCACCTCCTCCACCTGCGAGGCCGATTTAAGAGTCCTGTGGACCCGGACCCCGAGATCCTTCTGCTCTTCAACACTACTAAGACTCCTGCCCTTGATAGTGTACTCGTTCATCCCGTTGGTTCTGCCGAAATGGACGACTACACATTTATCCGCGTTGAAGTCACATCTGCCACTTCTCCGCCCATTCCTGCATCCTATCTATGTCCTGCTGCAACTTTTGACATCCTTCCAGACCATCCACAACACCACCGACCTTAATAACATAGAACATAGAACATTACAGCACAAACAGGCCCTTCGGCCCTCGAGTTGCGCCGATCACATCAACTCCACCAATCTATAGACCTATTTATAACCCCCAATCCCATTAAACCCCATATACTCATCCAGAAGTCTTTTAAAAGACCCCAGCGAGTTCGCCTCCACCACCGATGACGGCAGCCGATTCCATTCACTCACCACCCTCTGAGTGAAAAACTTACCCCTAACATTACCTCTGTACTTCCCTCCCCGCACCTTAAATCTGTGTCCTCTCGTAGCGACCATTTCAACCCGGGGAAATAGCCTCTGAGAGTCCACCCTATCTATTCCTCTCAACATTTTATAAACTTCTATCAGGTCGCCTCTCAACCTTCGCCTTTCTAGGGAAAAGAGTCCCAGCTCCCTCAACCTATCTTCATAAGGCATGCCTCCCAGTCCAGGCAACATCCTTGTAAATCTCCTCTGCACCCTTTCAATAGCTTCTACGTCTTTCTATAGTGAGGCGACCAGAACTGCGCACAGTACTCCAAATGAGGCCTGAAGAGGGTCCTGTAAAGTTGCAGCATTACCTCCCGACTCCTAAACTCAATCCCTCGATTAATGAAGGCCAGTACACCATATGCCTTCTTGAGCACCTCCTCCACCTGCGAGGCTGATTTAAGAGTTGTTTAAGAGTTACTTAGACAGGCACATGAGTGGGTTGGAGATGGGAGGATATAGGAGATTGTTTTAAATAAGGTTCATTAGCATTGGGACGTCCCTGGTAATGTAAAAGGATATGGAATGATACTCATGTTTTTCTCTTTTAATTCACAGGTTTTAAGTCTGTCCGCCTTGTTGTCCAACGAGGGGCATACACGCGATGTGTCGTACTGGGGCTGCTCTTGGATGTTCAAGAATAGCCTGGTGCTTCATCGAACATAGAACATAGAACATTACAGCACAAACAGGCCCTTCGGCCGTCGAGTTGCGCCGATCACATCAACCCCACCAATCTATAGACCTATCTATAACCCCCAATCCCATTAAACCCCATATACTCATCCAGAAGTTTTTAAAAAGACCCCAGCGAGTTCGCCTCCACCACCGACGACGGCAGCCGATTCCATTCACTCACCACCCTCTGAGTGAAAAACTTACCCCTAACATCACCTCTGGACTTCCCTCCCCGCACCTTAAATCTGTGTCCTCTCGTAGCGACCATTTCAACCGGGGGAAATAGCCTCTGAGAGTCCACCCTATCTATTCCTCTCAACATTTTATAAACTTCTATCAGGTCGCCTCTCAACCTTCGCCTCTCCAGGGAAAAGAGTCCCAGCTCCCTCAACCTATCTTCATAAGGCATGCCTCCCAGTCCAGGCAACATCCTTGTAAATCTCCTCTGCACCCTTTCAATAGCTTCTATGTCTTTCCTATAGTGAGGCGACCAGAACTGCGCACAGTACTCCAAATGAGGCCTGACGAGGGTCCTGTAAAGTTGCAGCATTACTTCCCGACTCCTAAACTCAATCCCTCGTTAGTGTGTGCTTAAACGAGACCAGATACTGGGCAACACGACAGCTCAGTGACTATCACTGTTTGCTGTGCAGACACATGGATTTGGGCCAGTGTCTGTGGGAGTTTGCGCATTCTCCCAGTGCTTGCGTGGGTTTCTCCGAGTGCTCCGGTTTCCTCCCACACCCCAAAGATGTGCTATTAGGCTGATTGGAGGTAATAAATTGTCCCTAAATTAGTTTCCCTCAATGTGGAATGCCATAAGCATAGATAAGGGTCATGGGTGGAGGGGGGACTGATAATGTTAAAATGGTGGCGCGGGCTCGTTGGGCCGAAGGGACTGTTTCCCGGGCTGTTTTTGTTCTCTCTTCTTTGTTCTTTGGAAGAGAGGCGGAGGAGGAAGAGACACGGAGGGAGAAGAGAGAGACGGAGGGGGAAGAGATGGAGGGGGAAGAGAGGAGGAAGAAGAGATACGGGGGGAAGAGAGACGAGGGGGGAAGAGAGACAGGGGGAGAAGAGAGACAGGGGAGAAGAGAGATGGAGGGGGAGAGAGACGGGGGAGTGGAGGGAGACGGGGGGGTGGAGAGAGATGGAGGGTGGAGAGAGACGGGGAGGTGGAGAAAGAGAGAGATGGGAAAGATTGGGGGAGGGGAAAGAGAGGTTTAGAGGGAAGATAGTGGAGGAGAGGTGGTGGGGAAAAGTGGTGGGGAGGGGAGGAGGAAGGCTGGTGGGACAGAAGGAGATAAAAAGGTGGGGAGGGTAGGAAGGGGGGCGGAAGAGGGTGGAGGGGAGGTAGAGAGGGCGGGGTGAGTGAGGAGGTAGTGTGTGGTTGGGGGACGTGGAGTGCGGGTTGAGGGAGGGGGCAGGGTGAGGGAGGGAGGCAGGGAGTGGGGTGAGGAGGGGGAGGCTAGAAAGGGAAGGGGTGAGGGAGGGGATTAGAGGCTGAAAGGGGAGAGGGAGAGAGTATTAGAGGGAGGCAGAAGGGTGAGAGGGGGTAGGGATGTAGCAGACAGGAGGAGGCAGAAAATGGAAAGGGGGTTAGAAGGAAGAACACATTTTTCATGCCTTGAGATGCTGGGATCTGGATTATGTTGCCTGGGAGTGTGGTGGAGGTAGCTTTGATCGAGGTCTCCAAGGTTGAATTGGTTGGTTATCGTAAAAAGAAGAATGCAGCATCACAGTTTGAAGCTAAGGTGTGGTACTAAGTAAATTTGAGCCTTAAGAAAGTTGGTGTGTGCATCATGAACCAAAAGTACTTTTTTTAACCACACAATTTTGTGATGGGATGATGGATATAGGTTTTTGAGATGGTGACAAAAGGGGCAGTGGGAGATGAAGAGGCAGTGAGAAAATGCAGCAGCAGGCAGTTATTAAACCAGTGATTGGAGTGTCTACTGTTATTATTGAATTATCTACTGTTTAAATTATACCCAGTCATAAAGAGAATTCACCACACCAGAAATTGAACTGGGATTTTGAAAATTAATGAAAAGAAAGATAAGGTGTTGGAAATCTTCAAACTGTTCAGTATTCTTGTGAAATTTTAAGTTAATTATATTTGTGACAATGTACATGAAAGATTGGTAACAACACTCGAGGAGCCTTAACTGTGTCATAAGGCAGCTGGGTCAGGTGGACAAATCCTAGGCCAACAGTCCAATCAATATTTGGAGTACGGCATTTAAATTGTTGAACTGAGGGCCTGAGTGTTTGAACTTTATTCTGTATCTAATCCCCTGCTGTTCCTATCCTGGGAGTTTTTTAAAATTTGATTTATTATTATCACTTGAATACAGTGATAAATATTGTTTCTTGCAGGCTATACAGACAAAGCATATTGTTCATAGAGAAGGAAGATGGGGACAGCGTAGAGAGAGCTTTACTCTGTATCTAAGTCTGTGTTGTGTCTGTCCTGCGAGTGTTGGGACAGTGAAGAGCAAGATTTAATCCTGTACTGTCACTTTGTCTGTTTTCTGTCAAGCATATTGCTTATGACAGAATCTTACTGTAATCCTATTCATTAAACCTTGTGCTTACTCCATAAAACCATAAGACATAGGGGCAAAATTAGGCCATTCAGCCCATTGAGCCTGCTCTGCCATTCAATCATGACTGATATTTTTCTCATCCCCATTCTCCTGCCTTTTTTCATAACCCCTGATCTCCTTATTAATCAAGAACCTATCTATTTCTGTCTTAAAGACACTCCATGACCTGGCCTCCACAGCCTTCTGCGGCAGAGTTCCACAGATTCACCTCTCTGGCTGAAGAAATTCCTCCTCATCTCTGTTTTAAAGGATTGTCCCTGTAGCCTGAGGTTGTGCCCTCTGTTTCTAGTTTTCCCTACTAGTGGAATCATCCTTTCCAAGTCCACTCTATCCAGGCCTTGCAGTACCCTGTAAGTTTCAATAAGATCTTCCCTCATCCTTCTAAACTCCAACGAGTACAGACCCAGAGTCCTCAACTGTTCCTCGTACAAGTAGCTCTTCATTCCAGGGATCATTCTTGTGATTGGGCATGTATGGGGTGTCAGGGAGGGGTAGTACCTTTGGTGGGGGAACATGTCGCGTCCTTTCAGGGCAGTTTGTCCATCCTTTGTCCCCACCTGGCACTCAGCTCTCACCTGTGGCTCCCTGTAGCTGTTTGCATGTGACAGCGGCCACACCCCAGGCAACAGCCTCGACAAGCCGGCTAAACCAGGTGGGGTAGCTGACGGGTCTCAACCCTCGGTGAGATAGGGAGATGTCTATCTCAGCATGTGAAAACAGAGTCCGGCGGATTGAGTGGACGAGACCAATGGAAGGTCCAACAGTCAAGGGGGCGGTCTTTGCAAGCGTTGTGGAACGCGAAGAGCAGGACAAGACACAGAAGACGTCCTGGTCATCCACTGTGCTTAGTCCCACCTCCAGCCGAGTTGATTCTTGCCTTGCCACTGGATCTAGATGGGAGTTGGGAAGAAAGAGTAAGGCTGACGCTGCACAACTCTCCCTCACTTTAATCCAAATTAAGCGCTAGTTTCAACACCATCATCATCAGTGTCCTGTTCGATCCTTGAAGTCTTGTGGCGTTGGGTGAGTGACGAAGCATCAGGTGTGGATACACTGGGAGCTGTAGTCACAGATCTGCACGCAGGCGGCTCAGGTCTAATGGTCATTTTCCGCTGACCAAAGCAGCAGTGGAACTCGGCATCTACCTGGGCAACTCAGCAGTCCTCTTCAGGAACGCACTGCTCACCTCCGTAAAATGAGGAAGGGGCTGGAAAAGGTGCCCTAAACGCTGCCTGCTTCACTACACCCTGGCCAGTTTACCGCGGCTGGCAGGGATCCCATCTTGTGGTCGAACACACAAAATAAAACACAAGGTGACACCGCTCACTATTGGCACTTGGAACGTGCGCCATGCTTTTGGACAGCCCTACAGCAGACCGACCAGAGAGAAGAACAGCCTTAGTTACCAGAGAGCTTGCAAGATACAACATTGACATTGCAACCCTGAGCGAAACTCATCTTGCCAACATAGGTCAGTTGACTGAAACTGGACGTGGATACACTTTTTTCTGGAGCGGTAGCGACAGCGATGAGTGTCGTGATGCTGGAGTTGGATTCGCCGTCAGGAGTCACCTTGTTCGGAAAATGATGGTCTACCCAAGGGTGTGAATGACCGGCTTATGACATTACAGCTTCCGCTACAGAACAGAAGTCAAGCCACCCTGATCAGCACCTATGCCCCTACAATGAACAACCTGGATGAGTTGAAAGACAAGTTTTTATGAAGAACCTACTATTAGCAGTGAGCAGTACCGACAAACTGATCTTGCTTGGTGATTTCAATGCAAGAGTAGGGTGTGTGACTTTGCAATCTGGCAGGGAGTCATTGGGAGATGTGGAGTGGGCAAGTGTAACAGTAATGGTCTACTCTTAATAAAGATCTGTGCAGCTCTCGACCTCCTCATCACCAACGCATCCTTCCGTCTGCCTATCCATAACAAGACCTCCTGGATGCACCCCGTCTCTAAGCATTGGCATCTTATTGACTATGTCATTGTCAGAAGAAAAGACAGGCAGGATGTCAGAGTAACCAAGGCCATGTGTGGTGCTGACTGATGGACAGATCACAGGCTCATTGTCTTCAAAATGAGGCTCCGCATCAAACCCAAGAGGTGACCACAAGGAAGCAAGATTATGAAAAGAATCAATGCGGCCAAGCTAAAGACCCCCAGCATAACTTCAGCGCTGGCTGAAGACTTAGAAATCAAGCTTGCTGACCTACACCTCGCAGGCAGCACTGAGGACAACTTCAGGGATGCTATCCATACATCTGCGCTGAAGATGCTCGGGCCCTGTACCCACAAGCAGCATGATTGGTTCGATGGGAATGATGAGGAGATACAGGCTCTACTTGTTGAAAAGCACCGTCTTCATTGGGCCTGTGAGGGATGGTGGTGTAATTTTTGAGTCAAACCATCTGGGGCGGAAACCATGACAGAACCGTTATTGTAACCTAAGGGGTTAAACGCTAAGACCAGCAGAGGATGAAACACACAGAAAAAGAAGAAGAAAAAAACATGAGACTGGCAGGCGCCCGGGGTCTTCAGCATAGCTTAAAAGAGATAGGAAAACAAACTAATTTACACCATATAAAATAAATGTGTTAGTAATTTACAGGACAATGAAAAAGAGTTAGCTGAATGAATGGGAGGTAAAACGATTCAAGCCTTAAAGGGGGTGATTGGATTAGAGTTAATGGGATGTCAACAAGGGAGGAGCTCACTCGGTAAAGAGATTAGGAAGTGGTAACCAATGAAGAAAGGGGGGAGGCTGTCTTATTGTTATCTAGAATGTATATAAACTATGATTGTGTAAAGCAAGGTGTGTGTACCCACGGGACGGCACCCTTTCTTGCAAGATCGAATAAACCGACAGTTAGCTGAACTCATCCGTGTCTTTGATTCAAGGGGGGGAATCAGAAAAGTGAGTTTCTGACCGTTTCTCACAATTGGGGGCTCGTCCGGGATCCGGAACTATAACGGGGGTTTCCCTCGACTAGACCAAATCGACGGAATAAGACGCGTCTGGTGTATATTTACACGTAAAAACGCCGTTTTGGTCTGGAAGGAGGGGAATCTGAAACCACTCAATTGAGATAATTCTGGACCCTGGGAAAATCACACGGATGACTTCTATACACTAGGACTGCTAGGACTGTGACAGGGGTCTGTGAGGGGGTATACACATCATTGGAAGAAGTCGGACAACTCCGTGCACGGATCAAGGTAAGGAATTTCTCTCCCGGGAATTTGGCTGATAAAGGGTGAGAGTCATTTTCTTCCTTGTTGACTTGGTGGTTATGACAGTTTGATCTGAGGGCGCAAATACATTAGCTTGTGTCCAAGACGACAACTGAAGACTAACCCCGGGAAGTTTTATGGTTATGACAGTTTGATCTGAGGGTGCAAGTAAGCAAACTTGTGTCCAAGACGACAACTGAAGACTAACCATGGGAGGTAAACCGTCCAAGAGTAAGGATGGAAAACCGGGAAATAATGATGAAAAGGGAATACCCCCTGACAGTCCTCTGGGAATACAGTTAGAAAATTGGGATTGGGACAGTTAGAAAATTGGGATGGGGACCAAAAGACTAAGGACTTAAGAAAGCAGGTTATGATAAAATATTGTTGTTTTGTGCGGACGAAGGAACCAATCCGGAAACCATCTGTATTCTGGCCAAAATATGGATCGGACGAGGATTGGGTCTGTCAAATATTAAATTTATATGTTAATAGTAAACAACCCTTTAACCCCGAGGAAAGTAAGTACGCTGCCTGTTGGGTGGGCGCGATGAGTAGATCGCCACAACCAGTCTCCCTGTATCCAATGATCCCACAGAGCAGACCGGGGCAATGGGACCCTCTTGACAACCTCCCGCCGCCACCCCTTCCTGTACCAAATGTACCCCCTGCATATCAACCAAATGATAGTGGGGCCCAAGGGGAAGATCTCATAAATCTTGAGAACGGCGCAGGAGGCGGACCCCCAGTTGAGGGTCCGCGAAGGTCCGAGAGGTTAGTAACAAAACAGTCCCGGGAACAACAGCAGAATAATGGGGCTTCAGCGCCCGAGGTGGAAATGCACCCTCTCAGGGAGGTTCCCTTCGGACAAAGGGAGACAGGGTTCGTGGTGGTGCCTCTTAACTCGGCAGACATCCGACAATTTAGGAAGGAGTTGCCCCCTCTCCTAGAAGACCCTGTCGCGGTAGCGACACAACTTGACCAATTCCTGGGTCCAAACATGTATACTTGGGGGGGGAACTCCGGGCCATGATGAGCATATTATTCAACTACGATGAAGGAGTTATGATCCGAAATAGGGCCATGGAAATTTGGGATAGGGATCACCAACAGCAAGAACAACTCAGGGGAGATCAAAAATACCCTCTTGAGGATCCAAATTGGAATCATAATACCCAGGAAGGGCGGACAAACATGTCGGATCTCCGAAATCTTATAATTCGGGGGATCCAGGCATGTGTCCCCAAGCAGCAGAATGTGGCAAAAGCATTTGATATTAGGCAAGGAAAAGATGAATCACCCAGCACGTACTTAGACAGACTGAGAGAGTCTGTCCGCAAATATTCAGGAATCGATCCTGATAGTGAAATTGGAAAGGGAATGCTAAAAATTAATTTTGTAACGAAATCCTGGCCAGATATCCAGAGAAAACTACAAAAGATTGAGGATTGGAGTGGGAAGGACATGGCGGAATTATTGCGGGAGGCGCAGAATGTCTTTGTTCAGAGAGAGGTTGTAAAGGAAAAGCAGAAGGCAAAGATGATGGTGGCAGCCGTTAGGGAAGTATGTAAGTCCACCGAGATAACGGATGAAGGATATACAGTAGGTAGAGGAAGGTCAAGGGGAGGTTGGAAGGAAAGGGGGGCCAGGAGGGGCCGAGGTAGAGGACGAGGAGAATTTTACGGTGGTGACCGGCCCCGGGCGGCCGAGTGTTACCACTGTGGGAAACCGGGACACTTCAGAAGAGAGTGTCCGGAATTTAAGAAGGAACGAGAAGGGATTTATGAAATGGAAAGTGAAGTTGATTAGAGGGGTCAGGGGAGAATCGGAAAAAGGACCTACCAAGAACCCCTGGTAAATTTAAAGGTGGGTCCACAAAAGGAGGATGTTACATTTTTAGGCGACACAGGTTAGTAAAGTCCTTCTCGAACAAATTATCCCACGATATGGACTCCCCCGGGCCATCGATTCAGACCAGGGGAGCCATTTTACGTCCACTGTCCTACAGAACATAGTGCGGGCAGTGGGGGTAAGCTGGGATTTTCACACCCCTTGGCATCCCCCGTCCTCGGGCAAGGTGGAGAGAATGAATCAGACTATTAAAAAACAGCTGACGAAGCTCAGGACGGAGATCGGGTTGCCCTGGACCAAGTGCCTTCCCCTTGCCTTGCTGCAAATAAGAACGCAGCCACGACGGGACTTGGGGGTGTCCCCATACGAAATAATGTTCGGTCTCCCCTTTAATGGACCAATAGGGGAACTCCCCACATTCGAGTCCCGCGATGTATTTGTGCATAAATATGTTGAGATCCTGGGGTCTGCTCTATCTCATTTACACCAACAGGGACTCCTGGCACAGACACCACCTCTCGAGTTTGCGATACACACCATCAAGCCAGGGCGTTGGGTCCTAATCAAGAACTGGAAACTCCGGACTTTAGAACCGATCTGGGATGGTCCATTCTTGGTACTTCTGACCACGGAAACGGCTATCTGCACGGCTGAGAAAGGCTAGACGCATTACACTCGAGTGAAAGGACCGGTGCCAGAACCAGCAGAAGAAGTGTCTACTCCTGGCCACCACACCGCGAAGGACTGATTGGACTTGATTTTTGTTATGTTAATTTAGGCAATGTACTGCAATAGCGGGATGTTACTAATAATATGTTTACTCTATGGGGGCATAGGTGCTGGGCAGGCGGCCCAAGTGTACTCCCTTACTATAATCCAATCACCCCAGGCACAGGTAATTGAGATTGACCTTTGTCGAATGGTACCCTGCAAAGACGACCTCACGGGGCAGAAGGGATACCAGGGGAGGGAAATAGAATTACTTGTTTTCGATAAGAACCCAAAGTGTACTAAAAATAAACAGGGGAAAGTAGAATCTTGTCAAGTAGGGGGGTTAGATGAAGACGCTAAGTTAAGGATTCGCGAGAAAATATCACTTGTTCCACGGAAGATCTTTCCCAGAGACTGTAAGCTAAACCAATGTAACCCCCTTTACCTCACCATGAAAAAGTCAGACGATGATGGGACGGAGGGCCTCGACGGACAAGTTTTTGGGGTCAAGATCAAGGAACACACAGGGAGGGTGGGGGCGGCCCTGTGTTGTGTGCGGGTTATAGTCAAAAATGCCGAAACCAGGATCTCCTCCGCCCCTAGCCAGGGAGTCTCGGGAGAAGTCAGGGTAGTGGAGGTAAAGGATTTAAGAGAGACCATTGAAATAGAAACGGGATTCAGGGAAGCGAACGCCTGGATAGAATGGGTCAAATATACGGTACAAAGTGTCGGAAAGGGTAACTGTTATGCATGCACTAGTAGCCGGTCAACTCCCCAGGTGGTCCCATTCCCGCTGGGATGGGATAAAGAATCAGCTGAAATGGAGTGTATGGTGAAACTGTATCAAAACAGAGAGGCTTGGGGAGACCCCACTTGTCGCTCCTTGAGCCTGACATTTCCCCCAATCAAATTGAACAGGGCGTCTCAACCCCCCCTCTTTTTCCGGAGTAACGGGGATACATCACACCTGTATCACCCGGACTGGGGATGGATTGGACAAGGAAGTGGGAAGCTTCGATAGGTGTGGAACAGTTAAGGAAGTCAGCGACACCACCGAGGGAGGAAACTACTCCCAAATCCAGGTACCTAGAGCTGATCTATGGTGGTACTGTGGAGGGAGGACTTTGAGACCCATTTTACCTCAGAAATGGAAGGGCACTTGTGCACTTATCCAATTGGCCGTACCCTTTACCCTGGCATTCGAACATCAGGGACCCCGTGGAAAAGAACGAGGAAAAAGGAACCTCCCGGGTTCTTTTGATGAACGGGTATATCTGGACTCATAGGGGTCCCTAGGGGGGTCCCTGATGAGTACAAAGCCAGGAGCCAGATAGCAGCAGGGTTTGAATCCCTGTTCTGGTGGGTGACCATTAACAAGAATGTGGATTGGATCAACTATATCTATTATAATCAACAGAGGTTTGTTAATTATACCCGAAATGCGATAAGCGGGATAGCGGAACAATTGGACGCAACCAGCAGAATGGCCTGGGAAAACAGGCTAGCCCTGGACATGATTCTAGCAGAGAAAGGGGGGGTATGCGTCATGATAGGAACTGAATGCTGCACCTTTATCCCAAATAACACAGCTCCCGATGGGTCAATTACCCGAGCCCTCGAAGGGCTAACGACCCTAGCTAATGAACTAGCTGAGAACTCGGGTACAGACCCCGATCTCACTAGGTGGTTGGAAGCTTGGTTCGGCAAATGGAAGGGAGTAGTAATGTCCGTCCTTGTCTCTTTCATGGTGACGGCAGGGGTATTGGCCGCCCTAGGGTGCTGTATCATCCCTTGTGTTCGGGGGCTGGCTCAGCGGCTAATCGAAACAGCCCTGACTAAGGAGGATGTCCTGAATGGAAAAGTGATAAATATGAATTTAGAGAAGGAAGAGAGGATAAGCCTCTTAGATGATAAAACTCTGGACGAACAGGCCCTTGACCTGCTGGAACGCCTGGAACACCAGAGGAATGTCAAAAATTACAAAGCGTAAGAAAAACAGGGGGGATTGTGAGGGATGGTGGTGTAATTTTTGAGTCAAACCATCTGGGGCGGAAACCATGACAGAACCGTTATTGTAACCTAAGGGGTTAAACGCTAAGACCAGCAGAGGATGAAACACACAGAAAGAGAAGAAGAAAAAAACATGAGACTGGCAGGCGCCCGGGGTCTTCAGCATAGCTTCAAAGAGATAGGAAAACAAACTAATTTACACCATATAAAATAAATGTGTTAGTAATTTACAGGACAATGAAAAAGAGTTAGCTGAATGAATGGGAGGTAAAACGATTCAAGCCTTAAAGGAGGTGATTGGATTAGAGTTAATGGGATGTCAACAAGGGAGGAGCTCACTCGGTAAAGAGATTAGGAAGTGGTAACCAATGAAGAAAGGGGGAGGCTGTCTTATTGTTATCTAGAATGTATATAAACTATGATTGTGTAAAGCAAGGTGTGTGTGTACCCACGGGACGGCACCCTTTCTTGCAAGATCGAATAAACCGACTGTTAGCTGAACTCATCCGTGTATTTGATTCAAGGGGGGGAATCAGAAAAGTGAGTTTCTGACCGTTTCTCACAGGCCTGTCAGAACGACCCATCTTCAGCTGCCAAGAAAAATGCTTTTACCAGTGCTCGCAGGACAGAGCAGAATAAACTGCATAAAATGCAGGATGCCTGGCTGAGTGCCAAGGCAGATGAAATACAGGGATATGCTGACACGAATGACTTGAAATGGTTCTATGAAGCCCTCAACACTCTCCACAGACCTCAGTCTCTCGGGAGCTCTCCCTCCTGAGTACAGATGGTATAACTCTCATTACAGAGAAGACTCAGATCCTGCAGAGATGGGCTGAACACTTTGAAGCCGTCCTCAACTGACCGTCATCTATTAACGATGAGGCAATAGACAGGATTCCCCAGGTTGATAACAACAGTGCCGTGTATGATCCACCGGTTGTAGCCAAAGTCAGGAAAACTGTCAGCCAGCTTTCCAGTGGCAAAGCCCCAGGGGCAGATACCATACCCGCAGTGATCTATAAAGCTGCTGGTCCTGCACTTATCGAGAAGCTCACCGAGTTGTTCCAGTCCTTTTGGATGCAAGGATCCATTCCTCAGGAACTTAAAGAAGCTTCCATTGTGGGGTTAAGGGTTATGGGGAGAGGGCGGGAAGGTGGAACTGAGCCACGACATGATCTTATTGAATGGCGGGACAGGCTCGAAGGGCTAGATGGCCTACTCCTGCTCCTATTTCTTATGTTCTTATGTTCTTATGTACACCTCTAGAAGAGGAGGGGCAATTGGCAAGTATGCGACAACCACCGAGGACTCTCACTGCTCTCCATCACAGGAAAAACCGTCGCTGGAGTCTTGCTAAATCACCTGGTCACTCATCTGGAGCTGGGCCTGCTTCCAGAGTCACAGTGTGGATTCCGCAACGGTCATGGGATTACTGACATGATTTTTGCTGCGTGCCAACTTCAGGAGAAGTGTCAGGAGCAGAATCGCGAGCTCTACACAATCTTTGTCGACCTCGCAAAAGCCTTTGACACTGTAAGCCAACAAGACTGCCTCCCCCAAATTCATTCAGATGGTACACCGATGGCATGATGGCCAGAGTACTGGATGGCGGAGAATCCTCTGAGGCATTCCCAGTCACCAATGGCATCAAACACGGCTATGTGCTTGACCCACACTGTTCAGCATGATGTTTACTGCCATGCTGAATCATACCTTCCAGGACAGTGTTGCTGGAATCAGCCTCAAGTACAGAGTGGATGGGAAACTCTTCAACCTGAGGAGACTTCAAGCTATTACCAAAGTGAAAGAGACTGTTGTGAACAGATTTCCTCTTTGTCGATGACTGCACCCTGCATACTGGCTTAAAGCCAGAGATGCAAGTCAGTATGGACAAATTTTCCACGGCTTCTGACAACTTTGAACTCACCATCAACATTAAAAAGACCAAAGTCATGCACCAGCCTGCTCCTCATGCACCGTTCACAGAACCCATAATCACAAGGGAAAAGGGCAGAAACTACAGGCAGTGGACCATAGATCATAGAACCCTACAGTGCAGAAAGAGGCCCTTTGGCCCATCGACTCTGCACTGAACACAATCCCACCCAGGCCCTACTCCCATAACCTTGCATATTATACCCACTAATCCCGCTAACCTATGCATCTCTAGACACTAAGGGGCAATTTCTTAGCATGGCCAATCAACCTAACCCGCACATCTTTGGACTGTGGGAGGAAACCGGAGTACCCAGAGGGAACCTACGCAGACATGAGGAGAACGTGCAAACTCCACAAAGACAGTGACCTGAGCCAGGAATCGAACCCAGGACCCTGGAGCTATGAAGCAGCACTGCTAATCATTGTGCTACCATGCTGCCCAGTACCAGTTCACTTATCTTGGCAGCACCCTCTCCCAAGCAGTGACTATTGATACAGAAGTTAACTGCAGAATAGCAAAGGCAAGTTCTGCTTTCGGTAGACTGCGCTCCACTGTATGGGAACGTTGAGGAATCAGCCCAGCAACAAAACTGAAGGTCTACAATACCGCGGTACTCACTACCCTCCTGTATGCCAGTGAAACGTGGACTGTATATTGAAGGCATGCAAGACAGCTCAATCATTTCTGTATGACTTGTCTTTGCAGAATATTATGCATCCGATGGCAAGACAAAGTACCAGACACTGAAGTTCTCTGTGGAGCAAGTCCACCGTCAATCCACACACTGCTGATGAGAGCACAGACCCGGTGGGCAGGTCATGTCATCCATATGTCAGACCAGCGCATATCCAAGCAGCTCCTTTTTGGAGAACTCTCTGCTGGAAGACGCTCTTGTGGAGGGCAGAAGAAACATTTCAAAGATACACTCAAGGCCTCCCTGAAGTTGCTTGACATTGACACAACCACTTGGGAAACGCTGGCACAAAACCTCCCTACCTGGCTTTGCCTCATCCACAAAGGCTGTCAAACTCACGAAACAAGGTGTATTGCGGAAGCACAACTTAAGCACGAGCTGCGCAAGTCCAGAGCCACCAGCGCATCTACACAAGTCTGTCCAATATGTGCCAGGTCATTCCGTGCCTGAATTGGCCTGATCAGTCATCTTCGGACACACCACAACCAGCCTCAAAATGACTAATGGTGTCGAGGTCCTCATCGATGACGATGGACGAACGACAACATTCTTGTGAACATCCTCTGGACCCTTTCCAAGGCCAGCACATTCTTCCGTAGATATGGGGCTTATTACACTCCAAATAAGGTCTGACTAGAGCCTTATACAGCCTCAGAAGGTCATTGCTGCTCTTGTATTCTAGCCTCCTCAACATGAATGCTAACATTGCATTTGCCTTCCTAACTGCTGTTAGGAAGGCATGTTAACCTAAAGAGAATATTGAACAATGACTCCCAAGTCCCTTTGTGCTTCTGATTTCCTAAGCAGTTTTCCATTTAGAAAATCATCTATGCCTCCATTCCTCCTTCCAAAATGTATAACCTCACACTTTTCCCCATTGTGTTCCATCTGCCACTTTGCCCATTCTCCTAACCTGTCCAAGTCCTTCTGTAGCCTCCCTGCTTCCTCAATACTACCTGTCCCTCTATATATCTTTGTATCATCTGCAAACTTAGCAATAGTGCCTTCAGTTCCTTCCTCCAAATCATTAATGTATATTGAGACATGGATAGAGCAGGGTCAGGAATGGTTGTTGCAGGTTCCGGGGTTCAAATGCTTTAGTCGGAGTAGAGAAGGAGGTAGAAGGGGGGGAGGGGTAGCATTATTAGTCAAGGACTGTATCACAGTGTCAGAGAGGAAGTTTGATGAGGACTTGTCTGTTGAGGTAGTATGGGCAGAGATTAGAAATAGGAAAGGAGAGGTCACCCTGTTGGGAGTCTTTTATAGACCTCCTAAAAGTTCTAGAGAGGTTGAGGAAAGGATTGCGGAGATGATCCTGGTTAGGAGTGAAAGTAATAGGGTAATTGTTATGGGGGACTTTAACTTTACTAATATTGATTGGAATTGTTATAGCTCTAGCTCGTTAGAGGGGGCAGTTTTTGTACAAAGCGTGCAGGAAGGTTTTTTGACTCAGTATGTAGATAGGCCAACTAGAGGTGAGGCTATATTGGATTTGGTGCTGGGAAATGAGCCAGACCAGGTGCTAGACTTGGAAGTTGGTGTGCATTTTGGTGATAGTGACCACAATTCGGTTACGTTCACCTTAGTGATGGAAAGGGATAGGCATGAACCTCGGGTCAGTAGTTTTAGCTGGTGGAAGGGTAATTATGAGGCTATTAGGAGAGAATTAGGAAGCATAGGTTGGATTAGGAGACTACAGGGACTGGGAACGTCTGAAATGTGGAGTTTTTTCAAGGAGCAGCTACTGCGAGTCCTTGATAGGTATGTCCCTGTCAGACAAGGAGGAATTGGTAGAGCTAGGGAACCGTGGTGCACTAAAAAGTTGATTTGTTGGTTAAAAAGAAAAAGGAGGCTTATGTTCGGATGAGACGTGAGGGCTCAGGTAGTGCACTAGAGAGCTTTAGATTGGCTAGGAGGGAGTTGAAGAGTGAGTTAAGAAGGGACATGAGAAGACTTTGGCTGATAGGATCAAGGAGAATCCTAAGGCATTCTATAGGTATGTTAAGAACAGAAGATTGGTTAGGGCAAGATTAGGGCCAGTTACAGACAGCAGAGGGAAGTTGTGTGTGGAACCGGAAGAGATTGGAGAGGCATTGAACCAATATTTCTCTTCGGTGTTCACGCAGGGGGACATGAATGTAGCTGAGGAGAACACTGGGTTGCAGGGGTGTAAACTAGACAGTGTTGCAGTTGATAAGGGGGATGTGCTGGATATTCTCGAGGGTTTGAAAATAGATAAGTCCCCTGGTCCAGACGGGATTTACCCTAGGATTCTCTGGGAGGCAAGAGAGGTGATTGCGGAGCCTCTGGCTCTGATCTTCAGGTCGTCATTGGTCTCAGGTATAGTACCGGAAGATTGGAGGATAGCGAATGTTGTCCCATTGTTTAAGAAGGGGAACAGAGACTTCCCCGGGAATTATAGACCGGTGAGTCTTACTTCTGTTGTGGGTAAGGTTTTAGAAAAAATTATTAGGGATAGGATTTATAGTTATTTGGAGAGTAATGAATTGATTGGAGATAGTCAGCATGGTTTTGTAGCGGGTAGGTCGTGCCTTACTAACCTTATTGAGTTTTTTGAGAAAGTGACCAAAGAGGTGGATGGGGGAAAGGCAGTTGACGTGGTATATATGGATTTTAGTAAGGCGTTTGATAAGGTTCACCATGGTAGGCTTCTGCAGAAAATGCAGATGTATGGGATTGAGGGTAATCTAGGAAATTGGATCAGGAATTGGCTAGCAGATAGGAGACAGAGGGTGGTGGTTGATGGTAAATATTCATCATGGAGTTCGGTTACGAGTGGTGTGCCTCAGGGATCTGTTTTGGGGCCACTGCTGTTTGTAATTTTTATTAATGATCTGGATGAGGGTATAGTTGGGTGGATTAGTAAATTTGCTGATGACACCAAAGTCGGAGGTGTGGTAGATTGTGAGGAAGGGTGTCATAATTTGCAGGGAGACTTAGACAGATTGCAGAACTGGGCTGAGAGGTGGCGGATGGAGTTTAATGCGGAGAGGTGTGAGGTAATTCACTTTGGTAGGAATAACAGATGTGTCGAGTATAGGGCTAACGGGAGGACTAAGAGTAGTGTGGATGAACAGAGGGATCTGGGTGTGTGTGTGCATAGATCCCTGAAAGTTGGGAATCAAGTGGATAAGGTTGTTAAGAAGGCATACGGTGTCTTGGCGTTTATTGGTAGGGGGACTGAATTTAGGAGTCGCAGCGTCATGTTGCAACTGTACACAACTCTGGTGCGGCCGCACTTGGAGTATTGTGTGCAGTTCTGGTCCCCACATTATAGGAAGGATGTGGAGGCTTTGGAGAGGGTGCAGAGGAGGTTTACCAGGATGTTGCCTGGTATGGAGGGGAGGTCCTATGAGGAGAGACTGAGGGATTTGGGGTTCTTTTCGCTAGAAAGAAGGTGGCTAAGAGGGGATCTTATTGAAACATATAAGATGATTAGAGGTTTAGATGGGGTGGATAGTGATAGCCTTTTTCCTCGGATGGAGAAAGCTAGCACAAGGGGGCATGGCTTTAAATTAAGGGGGGGTAGTTATAGGACAGATGTCAGGGGTAGGTTCTTTACCCAGAGGGTGGTAAGGGACTGGAATGCCCTGCCAGCTGCAGTTGTAAATGCGCCTAGTTTGGGGGCGTTTAAGAGATCTGTGGATAGGTTTATGGATGAAAAGGGATTGGTTTAGGTTAGAGGGTCATTGTTTTTTAACTGGTCGGCGCAATATCGTGGGCCGAAGGGCCTGTTCTGCGCTGTAATTCTATGTTCTATATTGTGAAAAGTTCTGATCCTGGCACTGACCCCTCAGGCACACCACTAGTCACTGGCTGTAATCCTGAGAAAGACCCCTTTATCCCCATACTCTGCTTTCTGTCAGTCAGTCAATCCTCTTTCCATGCCAGGATCTTACTCTTGACACCATGGGCTTTTAAGTTACTTAATAGTCTCCTATGTGACACCTTGGCAAAGGCCTTCTGGAAACCTAAGTAAATCCACTCCAGACACTTTGTTTCCTTGCTGCATTTTTCCAGCATTATTCACGCTTATAACAGTGCGCAGAAGAAAGACTATATTTATATAATCACCTTTTACAATCTCAGCATTGTTCCAAATTGCTTTAAAAATAAAGAACAGGACAGTACAGGAACAGATCCTTCAGCCCACCGGCCTGCACCAGTCATGTTGTCCTGTGCTACTGTGCCACCCGCACAGTGCAGGCGGCACAGAAGCACAGTGGTTAGCACTGCTGCTTCACAGCTCCAGGGACCTGGGTTTGATTCTCGGCTTGGGTCGCTATGTGGAGTTTGCACATTCTCCTCGTGTCTGCTTGGTTTCCTCCGGGTGCTCTGGTTTCCTCCCACAGTCCAAAGATGTGCAGGTTAGGTTGATTGGCATTCCTAA
Organism: Prionace glauca; assembly: GCA_037974335.1. Taxonomy (NCBI): domain Eukaryota; kingdom Metazoa; phylum Chordata; class Chondrichthyes; order Carcharhiniformes; family Carcharhinidae; genus Prionace; species Prionace glauca. The sequence goes on from CM075728.1 coordinate 72,182,243, forward strand.
AATTGCCCCTTTGTATCCTGAGATGTGTAGGTTAAAGGGATTAGTGGGTAAAATATGGAGGGATACGGCCTGGGTGGGATTGTGTTCGGTGCAGACTCGATGGGCTGAAGGTCGTCCTTCTGCACTGTAGGGTTCTATGATTCTAACTAGTCCTGTATCCCTCTATACCTCACTTGTTCAAGTGTCTATCCAGATAAATCTTGAATGTCGCTAATATATCACCTCACTTGGCAGTGCATTCAGGCCCCCACCACCATCTGTGTAAAAAACTTCCCCCATATACTTCTACTGAATCTTTCCCCTCTTACTTGAACTTTTGTCCCATTGTGATTGTCATGGGAAAAAGCTTCCAACTGTTCACCTTATCTATGCCCCTTGTAATTTTATAAACTTCTATCAGGTCGCCCCTCAACCTCCGTCTTTCCAGGGAGAACAATCCCAGTTTATTCATCTCTCCTCATAGCTAATAACCTCTATACTGGGCAACATCCTGGTAAATCTTTTCTGTACTCCATCCAAAGCCACCCCGTTCTTCTGGGAGTGTGGTGACCAGAATTGGACACTATTCCAAATGTGATCTCACCAATGTTTCATATAACTGTAACATAATTTGCCAACTTTTATGCTTGATGCCTTAGCTAATGAAGACAAGCACACCAAATGCTTCCTTCACCACTTTTTCCATCTGTACTGCCACTTTTAAGGATCTGTGGACCTGTGCTCCCAGATCTCTCTGTGTTTCTATGTTTTTGATAGTTCTTCCATTTATTTTGTAACTCCCACCTGAATTGAATTTACCAAAATACATCAACTCGCTTTTGTCCTGATTAAATTCCATCTGCCATCTCTCTGCCCAATTTTCCAGTCTATCTATATCCTGCTGTATTCTCTGACAATCTTTATCACTATCTGCAACTCCAGCAGTCTTAGTATCATCTGCAAACTTGCCAATCAGACTAGCTACGTTTTCTTCCAAGTCATTTATACATATTACAAACAACTGATCTCTGTGGAACACCACTAGTTAACAGACCTCCATTCAGAAAAACACCCTTCCACAGCTACCCTGTCTTCTATGGACAAACCAATTCTGAATCCATCTAGCTAGTTCACCCTTGGTTATGTACGATTTAACCTTTAACAACCATGAGGGACTTTTTACTGAAGTCCATGTAGATAACATTTAGAGAAGTTTAGTATGATCAAAAGTAGTCAGCACGGCTTTGTCAAGGGCAGGTTGTGCCTTACGAGCCTAGTTGAGTTCTTTGAAAATGTGACTAAACACATTGACGAAGGAAGAGTGGTGGATGTGGATTATGTGGACTTCAGCAAGGCGTTTGATAAGGTCCCACGTGCAAGACTTCTTGAAAAAGTGAGAGGGCATGGGATCCAAGGGGCTGTTGGCCTTGTGGATCCAGAACTGGCTTGCCTGCAGAAGGCAGTGAGTGGTTGTGGATGGGTCTTTTTCTGCATGGAAGTCAGTCACCAGTGCCCCCTTGCTGTTTGTCATTTTCATAAATGACCTGGATGAGGAAGTGGAGGGATGGGTTGGTAAGTTTGCTGACGACGCAAAGGTTGGTGGTGTTGTGGATAGTCTGGAGGGATGTCAGAAGTTGCAGTGAAACATAGATAGGATGTAAGACTGGGCAGAGAAGTGGCAGATGGACTTCAACCCAGATAAATGTGTAGTGGTCCATTTTGGCAGGTCCAATGGGATGAAGGAATACAATATCAAGGGTAGGACTCTTAGCAGTGTAGAGGATCAGAAGGACCTAGGGGTCCGGGTCCATAGGACTCTTAAATCGGCCTTACAGGTGGAAGATGTGGTCAAGAAGTCGTATGGTGTACTAGCCTTCATTATTTGAGAGATTGAGTTTAGGAGTCAGGAGATAATGCTGCAACTTTATAAGACCCTTGTCAGACCCCACTTGGAGTACTGTGTGCAGTTCTGGTTGCCTCACTACAAGAAGGATGTGGAAGCTATTGAAAGGATGCAGAGGAGATTTACAAGGATGTTGTCTGGATTGGGTGGCATGCCTTATGAGGATAGGTTGAGGGAGCTAGGTCTTTTCTCCCTGGAGAGACGAAGGATAGAGGTTTATAAGATGTTGAGAGGTATAGATAGGGTGGATTCTCAGAGGCTATTTCCCAGGGCTGAAATGGTTGCTATGAGAGGACACAGATTTAAAGTGCTGGGGAATAGGTACAGAGATTTTCGCTCAGAAGGTGGTGAGTGAGTGGAATCGGCTGCCGTCGGTGGTGGTGTAGGCGATCTCGTGGGGTCTCGAGACTTCTGGATGAGTACATGGGATTTAATGGGATTGAGGGTTATAGATAGGCCTGGTAGGTATGGATATGATCGGCACAACTTGTGGGCCGAAGGGCCTGTTTGTACTATAGTGTTCTATGTTCTATAACATCCATAGCACAATCATTTTTGTCACTTCCTCAAAAACTCAATCAAATTAGTGAGACATGACCTTCCTCGTACAAAACCATGCTGTCTGTTGCTAACAAGACAATTCAGTTTCAAACATGTACTGATCACATCCCAAAGAATCTTCCCCAACAATTCCACCATCACTGATGTCAAGCTCACTGACCTATAACTGGAAGATAAAATCTGGTTATATATTGAGAGTGACTAGAAATTGTATTTTTGTGTGTTAATAAGTGGGAATTATATTTCTCTGAACAGCATTTCATTAATATAGTGTTTTATTTGGTTTGTAAATTGTTTAGTTAACATTTTGGTGTTAGATAAACAAAGTGTTATTTGGTGCTTCTTCACAGAGAGTCTCAGGTATTTATTTTGATTTGACCACTAGAAGTTGCTGAAGCGCAGATATTATCCCTTCTCTCACACACTCAGAGGGAAGTGAGATACTTCTGTTTGAGTGGTTGAATGTTAGTTCTCAGATAGGAAATCAATTTATTAATGATCTGGATGAGGGTATAGTTGGGTGGATTAGTAAGTTTGCTGATGACACCAAAGTCGGAGGTGTGGTAGATTGTGAGGAAGGGTGTCATAGTTTGCAGGGTGACTTAGAAAGGTTGCAGAGCTGGACTGCGAGGTGGCGGATGGAGTTTAATGTGGAGAAGTGTGAGGTAATTCATTTCGGTAGGAATAACAGATATGTTGAGTATAGGGCTAACGGGAGGACTTTGAATAGTGTGGAGGAGCAGAGGGATCTAGGTGTATGTGTACATAGATCCCTGAAAGTTGGGAATCAAGTAGATAAGGTTGTTAAGAAGGCATACGGTGTCTTGGCGTTTATTGGTAGGGAGATTGAATTTAGGAGTCGTAACGTCATGATGCAACTGTACACAACTCTGGTGCGGCCGCACTTGGAGTTTTGTATGCAGTTCTGGTTCCCACATTACAGGAAGGATGTGGAGGCTTTGGAGAGGGTGCAGAGGAGGTTTACCAGGATGTTGCCTGGTATGGAGGGGAGATCCTATGAGGAGAGACTGAGAGATTTGGGGTTGTTTTCGCTGGAAAGAAGGCGGCTAAGAGGGGACCTTATTGAAACATATAAGATGATTAGAGGTTTAGACAGGGTAGATAGTGATAGCCTTTTTCCTAGCATGGAGAAAGCTAGCACGAGGGGGCACGACTTTAAATTAAGGGGGGGTAGTTATAGGACGGATGTCAGGGGTAGGTTCTTTACCCAGAGGGTGGTGAGGGACTGGAATGCCCTGCCAGCTGCAGTTGTAAATGCGCCTAGTTTGGGGGCGTTTAAGAGATCTGTGGATAGGTTTATGGACGAAAAGGGATTGGTTTAGGCTAGTGGGTCATTGTTTTGTAACTGGGTGGTGCATCATCGTGGGCCGAAGGGCCTGTTCTGCGCTGTAATGTTCTATGTTGTTCCCCTTCATAAAAGATTGGTGGCTGAGGTCCTGGATTTGAACAGTCCTAGATCTTTAAATAAACCTTAATTGTGAAGTGGAAAATCTGTTAACTGACAACAAGCCAGTTAAATCAAAAATGGGGAAATGGCTCTTAACATTGCTGAAGAGATTCTGGGAGTTGAAGATGCTTCCCAAATTTGCCGAGAAAGTTTAGAAAGACAGAAAAACGGGACATTTGTGGAACTGGCAAACAGGCTAAAATTGATAATAGGCATAATAGGAAAACTGAAATTGTAACGGAGATAGCCAAGCATTTAGGTGCATCAGGGGAACAGTTAAGTGTGGATTTAGAAAAAATTGAATAGCAAATGAGACGATTGGAGTTAGAAAGTGAACTTAAGAGGCTGGAGTTAGAAAAAGAGAGAAAGGAAAGAGAGTGGAAGGCCCTAGCAGAATAAAGAGAAAGGGAACAATTGTTTGAATTGGAAAAGATGAAGTTGTAAGTTGAAGCAAAAAGACTTTCAATGACAGAAGTTAAAGTACAAGATGGAAGTGATGGTGAGCAAGCTCAGCATAGTCAGCTGCCTGGTAGAGATATATAAAAGTATGTCCAAAGATTACCAAAATTCGATGAGGATGCAGAAGCCTTTTTCATTTCCTTTGAGAAATTGGCTACACAAATGAAATGGCCAAAGGAAATGTGCGCAATGTTAATGCAGACCAAATTAGTAGACGGGGTTATTGAGTTGTTTGCAGCACTGTCAGAGGTGGTGTCAAGAAAGCATGAAGATATAAAGAAGGCTGTTTTGAGTGCTTATGAACTGATACCAGAAGCTAAAGACAATGATTCAAAAATGTAAGGAGACAATGGCAGGTTAGTGCGGATGAAAAATAGATGGATGTTCACCAGAATGTGTTGCCGATAGAAAACAGACAGGAAGTATTGCTAATCGCACACAAATTACCTGTAGGAGGTCATTCAGGATTGAAGGGAGACTTTGGCTAAGAAACAATTTCATTGTTCTGGATTACATAAAGATGTGGTTGAATTTTGCTGTAACTGTCACATGTGTCAGACAGTAGGAAAGCCACAGGCGGTGTTAAAACCAATGCCTTTTTGCCAATTCCCACATTTGAACTTTTTACACAGGTTATAATTGATTGTGTAGGTCCCCTCTCTGAAACCAAAAGTGGAAACCAGCATTTCCTAACCATAATGAGTGTGGAATATCAAGGCAAAAAAGGTTGTGAAGGAGCTGCTCCCTCTCTGCTCATTATGGATTACCCAGGGAGATTCAGTCACACCAAGGGCCCAATTTTACTGCCAAATTATTTAAGGAGGTCATGGATAATTGCAGCAAAAGATACTTTATAAGAACATAAGAAATAGGAGCAGGAGTAGGCCATCTGGCCCTTCGAGCCTGCCCCGCCATTCAATAAGATCATGGCTGATCTGTCGTGGCTCAGCTCCACCTTCCCGCCCTCTCCCCATAACCCTTAATCCCTTCTCTTATCAAAAACCCATCAACCCGTTTCTTAAAAATATTTAGCGAGGCAGCCTCCACCACTTCAACGGGCAGAGAATTCCAGAGATTCACCACCCTTTGAGTGAAGTTCCTCCTCAACTCTGTTCTAAACCGCCTCCCCTTTACCTTGAGGCTGTGCCCCCTAGTCCTACTGTCTTTTTTGAGCAGGAAGAGTCTCTCCACCTCTATCCTATCCATCCCATTCATCATCTTATACGTCTCAATGAGATCTCCCCTCATTCTTCTAAACTCTAACGAGTACAAGCCTAGTTTATTCAGCCTCTCCTCATAGCTCAATCCCCTCAACTCCGGTATCAGCCTAGTAAACCTCCTCTGCACTCCCTCCAGGGCCAAAATATCCTTGCGCAGGTGCGGCGCCCAAAACTGCACACAGTACTCCAGCTGCGGCCTCACCAATGCCCTATACAGCTGCAGCAAGACCTCCCTACTTTTATATTCAATCCCCCTCGCTATGAAGGCCAGCATCCCATTCGCCTTCCTGACCACCTGCTGCACCTGCAAGCTGGGTTTTTGCAACTCATGCACAAGGACCCCGAGGTCCCTCTGCACCGTCGCCTGCTGCAGTTTTTCGCCACGTAAGTAATAGTCCTTCCTACCATTCCTCCTACCAAAGTGAACCACCTCACACTTGCCAACATTAAATTCCATTTGCCATTTCCTGGCCCATTCGCCCAGCCTATCTAGATCCTTCTGCAGACTCTCCACACCCTCCTCACAATTTGCCTTTCCCCCAATCTTGGTGTCATCAGCAAATTTCGACACCCTGCACTCGGTTCCCTCCTCCAGATCATCTATATAAATGGTAAATAGAGGTCGGTGCTGAGGCCCCAGCACCGACCTCTGGGGCACCCCACTAGTCACCAACTGCCAATCCGAATAGCATCCATTGACCCCCACTCTCTGCCTCCTATTTGACAACCAATCCTCTATCCACGCTAGCACCCTACCCCCAACTCCATGCCCCCTGACCTTCTGCAATAACCTCTTGTGAGGTACCTTGTCAAACGCCTTCTGAAAATCCAGAAAGACCACATCCACCGGCTCTCCTCTATCCACTGCCCTAGACACATCCTCATAGAACTCCAGTAAATTTGTCAGACACGACTTTATCTCAAGTGTGAATCCTGAATCCCAGGGAGCATTGGAAAGGTGGCATCAGACCCTAAAGACCACGTTCAGAACTTATTGCTAGGATTGCCCAAATGATCGGGATAAAGATATCCCATTTGTATTATTTGCTATTAGAGATGCTCCAAATGAGTCGACTCAGTTTCTTCCATTTGAGTTGACATTCGGACACAAAGTAAGACGGCCTTTAAAATTAATTAAGGAAAAGTTGGTAAATCCAAAGTCACAGATTGGATTATGGATTATATATGAGGTGAGAGAAAGATCAAACAAAACGGGTGAATTAGCTGGAAAGCACTTGAAGGTGGCACAGCATCTAATGAAGCAAGCGGCAGATAAGAAATCTAAAATTTGCTCATGGGGATAAGGAATTGGTGCTATTTCCAGTAGTAGGAGATTCCTTGAAAGCCTGGTTTAGTGGTCCCTGTCAGATTGAGAAGTTAAATCAGGTGAATTATCTAGTTAAGATAGCAGATAGGAAAAAAATGTGTAGGGTCTGTCATGTGAACATGCGAAAACAGTACTATACAGGAAGAAATCTCACAACAGCAGGTTAAAGTCCAACCTGTTTATTTGATAGTAAACCCACAAGCTTTAGTATCAAATAAACTGGCTGGACTTTAACCTGGTGTTGTGAGACTTCTTACTGTGTTTACCCCAGTCCAACACCGGCATCTCCACATCAAAACAGTACTATGACAGGGAAAGGGAACCAGAGAAACAGGTATTAGTTACTGCCATTCAGAGTGTGGAATCAAATCCAGATGATGTGGATTTTGATGTGCCTCAGTATAAACTGAATAATGAAAAAGTCCTTAAGGATTGGAATAGAGTGGTGAGTAATCTGTCTCAGGAGCAGAGAACTGAATTGAAAGACTTGTAACAGTGCCAAGAAGACCAATGTAGAAATAAAATGGGGAGGACTAATGATATAGTACTAATGATATAGAATGTAGAGAATGTTGTTCTGATAAAACAACATCCCTATTGGCTTAATCCTTTCAAAGCAGCATAGGTTCAGAAGGAATTGGAAGTGATGCTACAAGACAACATGATAGAGCCGAGTCAAAGCAAATGCCGTTTGCCAATTGTGTTGGTCCCAAAACCTGATGGTACTCAACAATTCTGTGTACATAAGAACATAAGAAATAGGAGCAGGAGTAGGCCATCTAGCCCTTCGAGCCTGCACCACCATTCAATAGGATCATGGCTGATCTGAAGTGGCTCAGTTCCACTTTCCCGCTTTCTCCCCATAACCCTTAATTCCCTTGCCTACCAAAAACCTATCTACCCGTGTCTTAAAAATATTTAGCGAGGTAGCCTCCACCACTTCAACAGGCAGAGAATTCCAGAGATTCATCACCTTTTGAGTGAAGAAGTTCCTCCTCAACTCAGTTCTAAACTACCCCCCCTTATCTTGAGGCTGTGCCCTCTAGTCCTGCTGTCCTTTCTGAGCGGGAAGAATCTCTCTACCTCTACCCTATCCATCCCCTTCATTATCTCATACGTCTCTATAAGATCCCCTCTCATTCTTCTAAACTCCAAGTATAAACCCCGTCTATTCAGCCTCTTCATAGTTCAACCCCTCATCTCCGGTATCAGCCTAGTGAACCTCCTCTGCACTCCTTCCAAGGCCAAAATATCCTTGCGCAAGTGCAGTGACCAAAACTGCACACAGTACTCCAGCTGCGGCCTCACCAGTGCCCTGTACAGTTGCAGCAAGACCTCCCTGGTTTTATATTCTATCCCCCTCGCTATAAAGGCCAGCAGCCCATTTGCCTTCCTGATCACCTGCTGCACCTGCAGACTGGGTTTTTGCGACTCATGCACAAGGACCCCCCGGTCCCTCTGCACCGTAGCATGCTGCAGCTTTTCGCCCTTTAAATAGTAATCTCGCCTACTATTATTCCTGCCAAAGTGGATAACCTCACACTTGCTAACATTGTACTCCATCTGCCAGGTCCTCGCCCACTTGCTCAGTCTATCTAGATTTGGCAGACTTTCCACACCCTCCATGCAATTTGCTTTTCCACTTATTTTTGTGTCATCAGCAAATTTCGACACCCTACATTCAGCTCCCTCCTCCAGATCATCTATATAAATGGTAAATAGTTGAGGCCCCAGCACCGATCCCTGCGGCATTCCACTAGTCACCAACCGCCAATCAGAATAGCACCCATTGATACCAACTCTCTGCCTCCTATTAGACAACCAATCCTCTATCCACGCTAACACCTTACCCCCAACTCCATGCCCCCTAACCTTCTGAAGCAACCTTTTGTGCGGCACCTTATCAAACGCCTTCTGAAAATCGAGAAACAACACACCCACTGGTTCCCCTCTGTCTACCGCACTAGTTACATCCTCATAGAATTCCAATAAATCTGTCAGACACGACTTCCCCTTAATGAATCCGTGCTGCGTCTGCTCTATCAAACAATTCTTCTCAAGGTGCCTCACTATTTCTTCTTTGATGACGGATTCAAGCATTTTTCCCACAACAGACATTAAACTAACTGGCCTATAATTCCCTGTCTTTTGCCTGCTACCCTTTTTAAACAGTGGCGTAACATTAGCTGTTTTCCAATCTTCCGGCACTTCCACGGAATCCAGACAGGTTTGGAAAATAATCACTAAGGCATCTACTATCACCTCTGCCATTTACTTCAGAACCCTGGGATGCATTCCATCCGGTCCTGGGGACTTGTCCACATCAGTTCCACTAGTCGATCAAGCACGACCTCTCTAGTGACAGTAATCACATTCAGGCCCTCAACTCCTACCATCCTTCTATCTTTAATACCCGGCAAACTATTCGCATCCTCCTCCGTGAAGACCGAGCCAAAAAACTTATTTAAGGCCTCAGCCATTTCCTCATCCCCCACCACTAAATCCCCTCTCTCATCCTCTAAGGGTCCAACATTCACTCTAGCCAGCCTCCTCCTCTTTATATATTTATAAAAATTCTTACTATCCTTTTTTATGTTTAGTGCTAGTTTAGCTTCATAGTCTATCCTTCCTTTCTTTATCAGAATCGGAAGGTCAAAGCTGTGATTAAATCTGATTCATACCCAATTCCAATGCTGGAGGATAGTGTGGAAGTCAGAAAGCTACTTACATCACAGAGTTGGATTTACATTGCAGTTACTGGCAAGCACCTTTGTTAGACAGCAAAAGAACTATTTAATTTACAGATTGTACATGTTGCGGGTCATGAAAATGTCTTTGTGGATGCTTTATCACAAAGTTAAAAGAAAACTTAAGCCATCTTTTCATGATGATAGTTCATTTCTTCTTTTGGGGGGAAGGTGTTGTGAGGTTAGTATTTGTAAAATTATATAAAAAAAGTAAAATGCTAAGATTTGTAAAATTTCATGGTTCTGTTAAAAAATTGTGTTTTTAAAATGCAAGTACGCAGAGAGCATAGAGTGAAACATTGTATTAGAGGCAAAAAAAACAGCAGGGTTGCCTTGATAACAGACTTCAGGCATTTGAATCATAACATGAGATTAATTAGGGATAAATTTGGTCCTCTTGAAGATCAGAGTGGTCAGCTTTGTACGGAACCAAAAGAAATGGGGGAGATATTAAATAGGTTTTTTTGCATCTGTATTTACTAAGGAAACTGGCATGGAGTCTACAGAAATAAGGCAAACAAGTAGGGAGATCACGGAACCTATACAGATTAAAGGGGAGGAGATGCTTGCTGTCTTGAGGCAAATCAGAGTAGATAAATCCCCAGGACCGGACAGAGTATTCCCTTGGACCTTGAAGGAGACAAGTGTTGAAATTGCAGGGGCCCTGGCAGATATATTTAAAATGTTGGTATCCACGGGTGACGTGCCTGATGATTGGAGGATAGCTCATGTTCCATTGTTTAAAAAAGGCTCAAAAAGTAATCTGGGAAATTATAGGCCAGTAAGCTTGACGTCAATAGTAGGTAAATTATTGGAAGGAGTACTAAGAAATAGGATCTACATGGGTAGACAGGAACGTATTAGGGAGAGTCAACATGGTTTTGTGCGTGGTAGGTCATGTTTAACCAATCTATTAGAGTTTTTCGAGGAGGTTACCACGAAAGTGGATGAAGGGAAGGCAGTGGATCTTGTCTACATGGATTTCAGCAAGGCCTCTGACAAGGTCCCGCATGGGACGTTAGTTAGGAAGGTTCAGTTGCTAGGTATACATGGAGAGATAGTAAATTGGATTAGACATTAGCTCAATGGAAGAAGCCAGTGAGTGGTAGTGGAGGGTTGCTTCTCTGAGTGGAGGCCTGTGACTAGTGGTGTGCCACAGGCGTCAGTGCTAGGTTCATTGTTGTTTGTCATCTATATCAATGATCTGGATGATAATGTGGTAAATTGGATCAGCAGATTTGCTGATGATACAAAGATTGGAGGTGTAGTGGACAGTGAGGAAAGTTTTCAAAGCTGTCAGAGGGATTTGGACTAACCAGAAAAATGGCAGATGGAGTTTAATGCAGACAAATGTGAGGTATTGCACTTTGGAAGGACAAACCAAGGTAGAACATACAGCTGTATAGGGCATTGGTGAGGCTGCAGCTGGAGTACTGTGTGCAGTTTTGGTCGCCGCACTTACGCAAGGATATTTTGGCCTTGGAGGGAGTGCAGAGGTGGTTTACTAGGCTGATGCCGGAGTTGAGGGGGTTGAGCTATGAGGAGAGGCTGAATAAACTAGACTTGTACTCGTTAGAGTTTAGGAGAATGAGGGGAGATCTCATTGAGACATATAAGATGATGAATGGGATGGATAGGATAGAGGTGGAGAGACTCTTCCCGCTCAGAAAGGACCGTAGGACTAGGGGGCACAGCCTCAAGATAAAGGGGAGGCCGGAGTTGAGGAGGAACTTCTTCACTCAAAGGGTGGTGAATCTCTGGAATTCTCTGCCCGTTGAAGTGGTGGAGGCTGCCTCGCTAAATATTTTTAAGAAACGGGTTGATGGGTTTTTGATAAGTGAGGGGATTAAGGGTTATGGGGAGAGGGCAGGAATGTGGAACTGAGCCACAACAGATCAGCCATGATCTTATTGAATGGTGGGGCAGGCTCGAGTCGGAGGTGTGGTAGATTGTGAGGAAGGGTGTCATAGTTTGCAGGATGACTTAGAAAGGTTGCAGAGCTGGGCTGAGAGGTGGCGGATGGAGTTTAATGTGGAGAAGTGTGAGGTAATTCATTTCGGTAGGAATAACAGATGTGTTGAGTATAGGGCTAACGGGAGGACTTTGAATAGTGTGGAGGAGCAGAGGGATCTAGGTGTATGTGTACATAGATCCCTGAAAGTTGGGAATCAAGTAGATAAGGTTGTTAAGAAGGCATACGGAGTCTTGGCGTTTATTGGTAGGGGGATTGAATTTAGGAGTCGCAGCGTCATGATGCAGCTGTACACATCTCTGGTGCGGCTGCACTTGGAGTTTTGTGTGCAGTTCTGGTCCCCACATTACAGGAAGGATGTAGAGGCTTTGGAGAGGGTGCAGAGGAGGTTTACCAGAATGTTGCCTGGTATGGAGGGGAGATCCTATGAGGAGAGATTGAGAGATTTGGGGTTGTTTTCGCTGGAAAGAAGGCGGCTAAGAGGGGATCTCATTGAAACATATAAGATGATTAGAGGTTTAGACAGGGTAGATAGTGATAGCCTTTTTCCTAGGATGGAGAAATCTAGCACGAGGGGGCACGATTTTAAATTAAGGGGGGGTAGTTATAGGACAGATGTCAGGGGTAGGTTCTTTACCCAGAGGGTGGTGAGGGACTGGAATGCCCTGCCAGCTGCAGTTGTAAATGCACCTAGTTTGGGGGCGTTTAAGAGATCTGTGGATAGGTTTATGGATGAAAAGGGATTGGTTTAGGCTAGTGGGTCATTGTTTTGTAACTGGTCGGCGCAACATCGTGGGCCGAAGGGCCTGTTCTGCGCTGTAATGTTCTATTAAGGGCTAGATGGCCTACTCCTGCTCCTATTTCTTATGTTCTTATGTAAATGGTAGGACACTGAAGAGTGCAGTAGAATGGAGGGATCTGGGAATACAGATACATAATTCCCTAAAAGTGGCATCACAGGTAGATAGGGTCTTAAAGAGTGCTTTTGGAACATTGGCCTTTATAAATCAAAGTATTGAATATAAGAGTTGGAATGTTATGGTGAGGTTGTATAATGATGTGGGTATGCCGGCGTTGGACTGGCGTAAACACAGTAAAAAGTCTGACAACACCAGGTTTTAGTCCAACCGGTTGGATCGGTTGAATCGGTTGGACTAAAACCTGGTGTTGTCAGACTTTTTACTGAGGTTGTATAAGACATTGGTGAGGCTGAATTTAGAGTATTGTGTGCAGTTTTGGTCACCTAATTATAGGAAGGATATTAATAAGGTGCAGAAAAGGTTTACAAGAATGTTGCCAGGACTTGAGAAACTGAGTCACAGAAAAAGGTTGAATAGGTTATGACTTTATTCCCTTGAGCGTAAAAGGATGAGGGGAGATTTGATAGCTGTGTATAAAATTATGATGGATATAGAGTGAATGCAGGCAGGCTTTTCCCACTGAGGCTAAGGGAGAAAACAAATAGAGGGTGAAGGGGGAAATGTTTAAAGGGAATATTGGCGGGGTTGCTTCTTCACACAGAGTGGTGGGAGTGTGGAATGAGCTGTCAGATGAAGTGGTGAATGCAGGCTCACTTTCAACATTTAAGAAAAACTTGGACAGCTGCATGGATGAGAGAGGTGTGGAGGGATATGATCCAGGTGCAGGTAAGTGGGACTAGGCAGAAAAATGGTTGCGCACAGCCAAGAAGGGTCAAAAGGCCTGTTTCTGTGCTGTAGTGTTCTGTGATTCTATGGTTCTATGTTTTTGAATTTTAACCAATCAATTTATCTAGACATTTCAATTAGCAGCAGCCTATCAGATTTGAATTTCATGTTTTGGTAACCTGTAGACCAATCCTATTTTTGGGAATGTCATCAGGACATAAAAGACAGAAGTAGCGGCACAAATGGTAGAAGACTGCCTGCCACCTGCCACGTAAAAGCTGAGTTCAGCTCAGAGATTTGCTGAGACTCTGAAAGCCACATTTATGTCTTAAAAGAATGCCTCATCTCAATCGCCAAGATAGTGAAAACAGAAGACAGAAGATTCTTGAAGATAAAACCTAGTTATATTTTGAGAGTGACTAGAAATTCTATTTTTTTTGGTTAATAAGTGGGAATTGTATTTATCTAAACGATATTCCATTAATATAGTATTTTATTCAGTTTGTTAATAGTTTAGTTAACCAGTTTATTGTTAGTTAGATAAATAAAGTGTTGCTTGGTGCTTATTTCTTCAGTGTCTCAGGCAGTTATTTTGACGACCACTAAAAATTGCTGACGTGCAGACATTATCCCTTTTTGCACACTAACAGATTATAAAGGAAGATACTTCTCTTTGAACAGCTGAATGTTAGTTCTCGAGAGGAGATCAACCTCTCCTTTGTAACAAAAGCCCAGCAATTTCCTCACTTGTCACCCTCAGTAATCTGGGATAGATGCCATGTGGCCCTGGATATTTGTCTACTGTAATATTTTTTAATACACTTAACATTTCCTCCCTTGTAATGATGACTTGCCCTGGAGTGTTTACATAACCCTCTGAGACACCATCAATACGTCCCTCTCCTTTGTGAATACCGATGCAAAGTACTCGAACAATTTCTGTAGAGTATTCAATGCTTTGACATGGGTAATAGGGACAGTTCATTCTGCCTATTTACTAGCAAGAGCTGACTGAAACCTGTTATGAGCTACGGAATGGCCCATTGACCAACTGATGACCATGGCACCTAGGTTATCCACATGCAATGCTGACGGTAGCCTATACATTGTAAATCATCACAAAACGTATGCCCATGGTTAAGCTCACAATAAACTAGGAATCAGATTTAGTCCAAGACTGAAAGCTATTCTGGATACAGCAACATTGCTCTACTCAAAGCTGTATCTTCATCTAAAGACATGAAAATAAGTCAAATTCAATCAGGTCACTGAAGTACTGACCAACTGCACAAATATTGGCTTATCAAAAAATCTCTCCAATACCTGGGTTTCCATTTTGAGATATAATTTTACAATTTTTTCTCCATGCCACTTTCCCCAAACCAGCTACAGCACAGTGGGCAAGGGGCGGGCCGACCAGCTTGACCGGGGCGGGCGAGGGGCGGGCCGACCAGCTTGACCGGGGCGGGCCGACCAGCTTGACCGGGGCGGGCGAGGGGCGGGCCGACCAGCTTGACCGGGGCGGGCGAGGGGCGGGCTGACCAGCTTGACCGGGGCGGGCCGACCAGCTTGACCGGGGCGGGCGAGGGGCGGGCCGACCAGCTTGACCGGGGCGGGCCGACCAGCTTGACCAGGGCGGGCGAGGGGCAGGCCGACCAGCTTGACCGGGGCGGGCCGACCAGCTTGACCGGGGCGGGCGAGGGGCGGGCCGACCAGCTTGACCGGGGCGGGCGAGGGGCGGGCCGACCAGCTTGACCGGGGCGGGCCGACCAGCTTGACTGGGGCGGGCCGACCAGCTTGACCGGGGCGAGCCGACCAGCTTGACCGGGGCGGGCGAGGGGCAGGCCGACCAGCTTGACCGGGGCGGGCCGACCAGCTTGACCGGGGCGGGCCGACCAGCTTGACCGGGGCGGGCCGACCAGCTTGACCGGGGCGGGCCGACCAGCTTGACCGGGGCGGGCCGACCAGCTTGACCGGGGCGGGCCGACCAGCTTGACCGGGGCGGGCCGACCAGCTTGACCGGGGCGGGCCGACCAGCTTGACCGGGGCGGGCCGACCAGCTTGACCGGGGCGGGCCGACCAGCTTGACCGGGGCGGGCCGACCAGCTTGACTGGGGCGGGCCGACCAGCTTGACCGGGGCGGGCGAGGGGCAGGACGACCAGCTTGGCCACTGTGGGCGAGGCGTGGGTTGACTGGTTTGATCACTGTGGGCAAGGGGCAGGATGACCAGCTTGACTGCTGTGGGTGAGAGGCAGGATGACCAACTTGGCCGAGGGGCAGGATAACCCATGCAGTAGAGTAGTTACTTTTATCTCTGCGGCTCAATAAAAAACAGGCAACATGACACAAACTGAATATGCATAGTTTATTTAAATATTTCATGCAAAATATTTACCAGTAAACTGAAAAAACAAAGTTTTAAAAAATATGTAAAATAAAATTTATGCCTCAAGAAATGGGAGAAAGTGCAGAGTTAGTTTTATCGATGGTTCTGTATATAGCTGGGAAGTGAAGATCTGATTCCGGTGCAATGAGTAACAGTCTTGCAAAGAACAGAAAGCACCATTAACACTAACAGCTGGTAGTGACAGTCAGCCAACAGGCCTCATTCCAAATACGCAGATTGGGGAATGTTTCTACAATCCTAAAGAGATGACTGATTACACAATATAGTAGTACCAAGGAACCAAAGGGGTTTGATTCTTCCAATGGCATGAATATAGTGATGCAACAAATTGGCAGTTGCTCAACACCAAAAGCATCATTGTGGCCTGACGATTCCTGGCTTATATACTCACCACTGATTTCGGCAAAATTCCTTTGACTCGGTAACCCAAAGTGCTCAAATAATCACCAGAATGTTAGGCATAAAGAAATTACTTAATGCAAAGTGATTATGAGTGCTGTCCAAATCTAAGGGACATAGAAGTAACTTGTGAAGGAATTTAGATAAAAGAGGCCAGAATTTTAGTGTTATTGGATTAAGGTCATGGAAGCCAGATGGGTAGTGTTTGGGAATAAGATAGAGGAGGTTAGAGGAGTGGTGTTTGGGGAATAAATCGAAGTGGTCAGAGGGGTAGTGTTTGACAGTAAGATTGAGGAAGCCAGAGGGGTAGTGTTTGGAGATTGAAGGGATAGATCTTAGTGTTATCAAGCCAGGGTAATTTTCCTTCAGTTTGTTACATTCTGTTTACACAATCTAAGAGCACATTGTGTCATTGAACTTGATGTGGTACAGTGAGGCGGTCACAATTCCAATTACAGATGTCAGCTGTTTTTCAAGATTCTTCCTGACCCCAACAGAATTCAGAGGGTGTACCGAAACTACACGGACTGGAAAGATACCTGTAAGTGGAAGCATTTCAGTAATGGCAACGATACTTACTGCAACATCTCTATGCTTTAACATATTGATGTCTGACTTAAATTGACAAGCAACATCCAAGCTCCAGGCAGCAAGGTCCTTAACAGAGAAAAATTTGACAAGGCACATTTCCTATGCTCCTTCTGAATGCAAAGTGGAGTGGGGGCCAGTCTGTGCAGATCAGGACTAAAACTACTGAATACTTACACAAAGCAACAAAGCCAGCCTGGTAAGCTAAGGGCTTGGTTGTCAGACACTGAAGCACCATCGATTGTATAGTGGCTGATCCTAATTGTGCAATGTCTGGTTTATTGCATTTTCCTTTGGTTCAATATTTTTTGGAGGCTACAAGTCACTTCTCATTGCTCCGTTTAGAGGTAATTTGAGGGAGGGACGTTAGTTTCTTTTCTCCATACTGGTATGGTCATTAATCTTGCTGAGCAATTCTCTCCTTCAAGCTGATTGCAGGTTACCTTCCTCAGTTTGATTGAAATGGCATGTTGATCTGGGAATAATCCAGGACCTCATTTAGACAATGGCAGAGACCAGCATCATAACTCCAATTCCGCTGAACAGCAGTAACACCTGATACACAGAGTTCCTGAAATGAAATCAGAATCAAAAATGCAGGCACCGCAAATGAGATTAGTGAAGAGTACAAATGCAGTGTGTGCAATTTCTTAGCCATCAGAAAGCCTCTTCTTTTCCAAGGAGAAGCAACAGCAAAAGTAGTATTATCACTAGACTATTTAACTCAGCTAATTTTCTGGGGATCTGGGTTTGAATCCTGCCAATGCAGATGGTGGCATTTTAATTCAATAAAAAATATCTGGAATTAAGAATCTACTGATGGCATGAAACCATTGTCAACTGTCAGAAAAACCCATCTGGTTCACTAATGTCCTTTAGGAAAGGAAATCTGCTGTCCTAACTTGATTTGGCCCACACATCACTTCAGAGCCACAGCAATTAGGGATGGGCAACAAATGCTGGCCAGCCAGTGATGCCCATGTCCCATGAGTGAATAAAATTTTTTTTTACTGCTTTGATAGTTGTTGCACAAAAATCTGTATCCATACAAGGTTAGTAGGTCTCAGGACAGAGGCTTGCTTTATTTAAATTCAGAAGATGACTTCTATACAACACATGCACCACAAAGCAAAAGCATTAAGTGAGTAGCCTCTCTGAGTTAATTCTGCAGGGGTTTGGAAAAAGCTTCATGATCAAATAAATCTTTGGTTGTCCATTTCCAAGATGGGATAGCCTAGTTGTAAATGTCTTTAATCAGAGTACTCTCCACACATTCACTAACAAGTAGGTGACTGGGACATACCAAATGTTACTTTCAGGTTTCTACAAATTCTGAATTCTTATGGGAGAGGTGTAATAATGTAACTACATTCACCAACTGCAGAAATACAAGCATTCATTATATTTAGCTCCATAAATATTTAGATAGAAAGCAAATCTTTTCCAACATTCTTCAAAAAAACTTATTATACCTTAGATGATAAATCAGGACCACATGCAGTAAATACAGATTGAAAATGTAGAGTGTAAAATTCCGTCTACACTGTTTCATCAAACATAGCACAGGGTAAGATACAGAGTAAAGCTCCCTCTGCACTGTCAATTTCAAACACTTTTCCAGGTCAAGTACAGCACAAGGTCTGAGAGTAAAACTCCCTCGACACGACCCACATTAAATATTCCCCGTACAGGGAAAACATGAGATAGGTGTAACAAGAAAAACAAACCTACAATCGACACAACACAGTTCATGATCTCAAGATGTCCCAAATGCTTGACAGTTAATTAAGTTTCTTTGCAATGTAGTTACTACTGTGGAAAATCATGGCAACCAAATTGGCCTAAGTCAAGACCCTCAATGTGAAACAGACAATATACTCAGTGATGTTGGCTGTGGAATGATTGTAGGACACATGGGGAACATTAATTAACCTCAAAACAAGAGTAAAGTTCTGAACATTCTAGAAATGGGAAAGTTTGAACTCGTGGCTGAGGGGATGGTGCAGGAGGGAGGAGTTCAGGTACTTGAGCAATTGGGGCTCATTCTGGGGAAGGTGGGACCTCTATAAGAGTGATGGTCTACACCTGAACCAGAGAGGAATCAATATCATGGGGGGTAAATTTGCAAAGGCTATGCGGGGAGGTTTAAACTGATTTGGAGGGGGGGTGGGATCTTGAGTAGAGGGGGTGAAAGTGAGGGGGGCATAGATGGGGAATGCAAGGCACGGCGTAGTGGAGGTGGGGCGGAGCAGGGTTTGAAATGCATGTGCTTTAATACTTTAAAGGTAGGGGAGGACCGCAGGCAATATGGGAGGGAGGTTAGACAGGGGGTGGAGAAGGGAAATGCCCAGACTGAGGGGCTGAAGTGTATATATTTTAATGCAAGGAGTATAGTAAATAAGGTAGATGAGCTTAGGACGTGGATAGCTGCTTGGGAATGTGATGTGGTGGCCATTACGGAGACTTGGATGTCTCAGGGACAGGACTGGGTACTTCAGGTGCCAGGTTTCAGATGTTTCAGGAAGGACAGGGAGGCTGGCAGAAGAGGTGGTGGAGTGGCACTGTTAATCAGGGACAGTGTCATGGCTGCAGAGAAAGAGGATGCCGTGGAGGGACTTTCTACAGAGTCTCTGTGGGTGGAAGTTACGAACAGCAAAGGGTCGAAAACTTTGCTGGGTGTATTCTATAGGCCGCCCAATAGTGACAGGGAAGTTGAAGCGCAGATAGGGAACCAGATTCTGGAGAAATGTATTAAAAACAGAGTTGTCGTGATGGGAGACTTCAATTTCCCAAACATCGACTGGAATATCCCTAGGGTAAGGGGTTTGGCTGGAGAGGAGTTTGTTAGGTATGTTCAGGAAGGTTTCCTGACACAGTATGTGGACAAGCCTATGAGGGGAGAGGCTGTACTTGACCTGGTACTGGCGAATGAACCAGGGCAGGTGATGGATCTCTCGGTAGGAGAGCATCTTGGGAATGGTGACCATAATTCTATCTCCTTCACAATTGCATTGGAACGAGATAGGATCACGCAGGCTAGGAAGGTGTTTGTCTGGAGTAAGGGAAGATACGAAGTAGTCAGGGAGTTACTTGGACAAATAAACTGGAAGGAGGCGTTCTTAGGGAAAAGTACCGAAGGAAGGTGGCGGATATTCAAGGAATGTTTGTCTGGCGCTCTGCATGACAATGTTCCGATGAGACAAGGGGGTTTTGGTAGGTCGCGGGAACCGTGGTGCACGAAGGCTGTGTTGAACCTAGTCAGGAGGAAAAGGAAGGTGTACAAAAGGTTCAGGGAACTAGGAGTGGTTAAGGATCTTGAAGAGTATAAGGACTGTAGAAAGGAGGTTAAAAGGGAAATTAGGAGAGCCAGAAGGGGTCATGAGAAGACTTTGGCGGGTAAGATTAAGGAAAATCCCAAGGCCTTCTATAAATATGTGAAAGGTAAAAGGATGAGAAGGGAAAGGATAGGACCTATAAAAGGTGAAGGGGGAAAGGTCTGTGTGGAACCAGAAGAAATGGCGGAGGTGCTTAATGAGTACCTTGTCTCAGTATTCACAATGGAAGCTGATTTGGGAGATCTTGCTATGGACTTGCAGCAGATGGAAAAGATTGAGTACGTGGACATTAAAGAGGAGGATGTGTTAGAACTTTTGAATTCTATCAAAATAGATAAGTCGCCGGGACCAGATGGGATAGAACAAAGAACTAAGAACAACACAGCACGGGAAACAGGCCCTTCGGCCCATCGAGCCCGCGCCGCCGTCCCATGGTCAGTGACCTATTCATGATTTTAGTCTATGCCTAATGTGTGAGGATCAGGGAGGTCCAATATAGGGACAATTTGTTACCCAATCAATCAGCTTAAAAGCACATTTTTGGGATGTGGGAGGAAACCGGAGTACCCGGAGGAAACCCACGCAACCATGGGGAGAACGCGCAAACTCCCACGGACACAGGCCCAAATCCATGTGTCCGCACAGCAACAGAGATAGCCTCTGAGCTGTCATGATGCCCTCGAGATGGTCCAGTTTACGCACACCAACGACATGAAGCAGTAGGCAACTCCCGAAGCAACATCCAAGAGCAGCCCACCACAACCTGCCGCCCGCATGCCCCTTGCTGGACTTAAATGCCTGTGGATAAAAAATTCATTATTAAAAAGACTCTATATCCCTGAGGCTAAAACTGAACCCCAAGCCTATGTTTAGTAAGGCCTGCTATATCCCCCGATATGTAGACCGCTCATGTGGCTGTCCAAGTGACTCTTGAACAACCCTAGCGTGCCTGCTTCCACCACCTTACTCGGCAGTGCATTCCACATCCCCACTACCCTTTGTGTGAAAAACTGCCCTCTAATATTAGTCTTATATCTAGCCCCCCTCACCCTAAGCCCGTGACCCCTCGTTCTATCCATTTCTAATAGCGGAAAAAGCTTACCACCATTTACTCTATCTATCCCCTTCATAATCTTATAAACCTCTATTAGATCCCCCCTCAGCCGACGTCTCTCAAGGGAAAACAGCCCAAGTGCGTTCAATCTTTCCTCGTAAGACAGCCCTTCCATACCAGGCAACATCCTGGTAAATCTCCTCTGCACTCTCTCCAGGATCTCTACATCCTTCCGGTAGTACGGCGACCAGAACTGGACGCAGTACTCCAGGTGAGGCCTAACCAACGTTCTATATAACTGCAACATCAGACTCCTATTCTTATATTCTATGCCCCTTCCTATGAAGGCTAACATGCCATACGCTTTCCTCATCACATTCTGCACCTGCACCGACACCTTCAGGGACTTGTGTACCTGCACCCCCAGGTCTCTCTGCGTATCTATACTCCGGATAGTTCTACCTTTTATCGTATAACTCCCCTCCACATTATTCCGGCCAAAGTGCATCACCTCGCATTTCTCCGGATTAAATTCCATTTGCCATCTATCTGCCCAATCTACCAGCCTATGTCCTGTTGCATTGCCAGGCACTGCTCCTCAGTACCCGCCAATCCAACCATCTTAGTGTCATCAGCAAATTTGCTGATCACATCTGGGATGTACCCCAGGATACTGTGGGAGGCGAGGGAAGTGATTGCAGAGCCCCTGGCGATGATCTTTGCGTCGTCAATGGAGACGGGAGAGGTTCCGGAAGATTGGAGGATTGCGGGTGTAGTCCCTACTTTCAAGAAAGGGAACAGAGATAGCCCGGGAAATTACCACCCGGTGAGTCTGACCTCAGTGGTTGGTAAGCTGATGGAGAGGCTTCTGAGGGACAAGATTTACGAGCATTTGGAGAGGTTTGACATGATCAGGAATAGTCAGCATGGATTTGTCAAGGGCAGGTGGTGCCTTACGAGCCTAGTTGAGTTCTTCGATAATGTGACTGAACACATTGACGAAGGAAGTGCCGTGGACGTAGTGTACATGGACTTCAGCAAGGCGTTTGATAAGGTCCCCCATGCAAGACTTCTTGAGAAGGTGAGAGGGCATGGGATCCAAGGGCCTTTGGCCTTGTGGATCCAGAACTGGCTTGCCTGCAGAAGGCAGAGAGTGGTTGTGGATGGGTCTTTTTCGGAATGGAGGTCAGTCACCAGTGGGGTGCCCCAGGGATCTGTTCTGGGACCCTTGCTGTTTGTCATTTTCATAAATGACCTGGATGAGGAAGTGGAGGGATGGGTAGCAAGTTCGCTGATGACACGAAGGTCGGTGGTGTTGTGGATGGTCTGGAAGGATGTCAAAATTGCAGCAGGACATAGATAGGATGCAGGAATGGGTGGAGAAGTGGCAGATGGACTTCAACGCGGATAAATGTGTAGTCGTCCATTTCGGCAGAACCAACGGGATGAACGAGTACAATATCAAAGGCAGGAGTCTTAGTAGCGTTGAAGAGCAGAAGGATCTCGGGGTCCGGGTCCACAGGACTCTTAAATCGGCCTCGCAGGTGGAGGAGGTGGTCAAGAAGGTGTATGGTGTACTGGCCTTCATTAATCGAGGGATTGAGTTTAGGAGTCGGGAGGTAATGCTGCAACTTTACAGGACCCTTGTCAGGCCTCATTTGGAGTACTGTGCACAGTTCTGGTCGCCTCACTATACGAAAGACGTAGAAGCTATTGAAAGGGTGCAGAGGAGATTTACAAGGATGTTGCCTGGACTGGGAGGCATGCCTTATGAAGATAGGTTGAGGGAGCTGGGACTCTTTTCCCTAGAGAGGCGAAGGTTGAGAGGCGACCTGATAGAAGTTTATAAAATGTTGAGAGGAATAGATAGGGTGGACTCTCAGAGGCTATTTCCCCGGGTTGAAATGGTCGCTACGAGAGGACACAGATTTAAGGTGCGGGGAGGGAAGTACAGAGGTGATGTTAGGGGTAAGTTTTTCACTCAGAGGGTGGTGAGTGAATGGAATCGGCTGCCGTCATCAGTGGTGGAGGCGAACTCGCTGGGGTCTTTTAGAACATAAGAACATAAGAAATAGGAGCAGGAGTAGGCCATCTGGCCCTTCGAGCCTGCCCCGCCATTCAATAAGATCATGGCTGATCTGTCGTGGCTCAGCTCCACCTTCCCGCCCTCTCCCCATAACCCTTAATCCCTTCTCTTATCAAAAACCCATCGACCCGGGTCTTAAAAATATTTAGCGAGGCAGCCTCCACCACTTCAACGGGCAGAGAATTCCAGAGATTCACCACCCTTTGAGTGAAGAAGTTCCTCCTCAACTCTGTTCTAAACCGCCTCCCCTTTATCTTGAGGCTGTGCCCCCTAGTCCTACTGTCTTTTTTGAGCGGGAAGAGTCTCTCCACCTCTATCCTATCCATCCCATTCATCATCTTATACGTCTCAATGAGATCTCCCCTCATTCTTCTAAACTCTAACGAGTACAAGCCTAGTTTATTCAGCCTCTCCTCATAGCTCAGTCCCCTCAACTCCGGTATCAGCCTAGTAAACCTCCTCTGCACTCCCTCCAGGGCCAAAATATCCTTGCGCAGGTGCGGCGCCCAAAACTGCACACAGTACTCCAGCTGCGGCCTCACCAATGCCCTATACAGCTGCAGCAAGACCTCCCTACTTTTATATTCAATCCCCCTCGCTATGAAGGCCAGCATCCCATTCACCTTCCTGACCACCTGCTGCACCTGCAAGCTGGGTGCTTCAGAAAAGACTTCTGGATGAGTATATGGGGTTTAATGGGATTGGGGGTTATAGATAGGTCTATAGATTGGTGGGGTTGATGTGATCGGCACAACTCGAGGGCCGAAGGGCCTGTTTGTGCTGTAATGTTCTATGTTCTATGGCAGGGAGGGTCCCAGAGGACTGGAAAGTAGCAAATGTAACACCACTGTTTAAGAAGGTAGGAAGGCAGCATAAGAGAAATTATAGGCCAGTTAGCCTGACTTCGTTCATTGGCAAGATTTTAAAGTCTACTTTAAAGATGAGATTGCGGAGTACTTGGAAGTGCATGATAAAATAGGACTGAGCCAGCACGGTTTCATCAAGGAGAGATCATGTCTGACGATTCTGTTTGAATTCCTTGAGGAGGTAACAGGGAAGTTAGATAAAGAAAACCATTTGATGTGATTTATTTAATTT
Source organism: Prionace glauca (assembly GCA_037974335.1). Lineage (NCBI taxonomy): Eukaryota > Metazoa > Chordata > Chondrichthyes > Carcharhiniformes > Carcharhinidae > Prionace > Prionace glauca. Next base: position 72,206,493 of record CM075728.1, read on the forward strand.
CTAGAAGGGCTTTGACAAGGTGCCGCATAAGAGTCTGTTAAATAAGTTAAAAGCCCATGGTGATAAGGGTAAGATCCTGGCATGGATAGAGGATTGGCTGACTGGTAGAAGGCAGAGAGTGGCGATAAGGGAGTCTTTTTCAGGATGGCAGTCAGTGACTAGTGATGTGCCTCAGGGATCGATGCTGGGACCACAACTTTTCACAATACACATTAACGATTGGGAAGAAGGAACTGAAGGCACTGTTGCTAAGTTTACAGATAATATAGAGATATGTAAAGGACAGGTAGTATTGAGGGAGCAGAAGGTTGCACGACTTGGACAGGTTAGGAGAGTGGGCAAAGTGACAGATGGAATACAATGTGGAAAGTGTGAAATTATGCACTTTGGAAGGATGAATGGAGGCATAGACTATTTTCTAAATGGGAAGATGCTTAGGAAATCAGAAGTACAAAGGGACTTGGGAGTCACTGTTCAAGATTCTCTTAAGGTTAAGTTGGCAGTTAGGAAGGCAAATGCAATGTTAGCATTCATGTGTAGAGGGCTAAATTATACTTCTGAGGCTGTAGACAGCTCTGGTCAGACCCCATTTGGAGCGTTGAGAGCAGTTTTGGGCCCCTATCTAAGGATAGGGTGCTGGCCTTGGAAAGGGTCCAGAGAAGGTTCACAAAATGATCCCTGGAATGAACAGCTTGCCGAATGAGGAATGGTTGAGGACTCTGGGTGTGTACTCATTGGAGTTTAGAAGGATGAGCGAGGATCTTATTGAAACTTACAGGATACTGTGAGGCCTGGATAGAATGGATGTGGAGAGGATGTTTCCACTAATAGGAAAAACTAGAACCAGAGGGCACAACCTCAGACTAAAGGGACGATTCTTTGAAACAGAGATGAGGAGAAACTTCTTCAGCCAGAGAGTGGTGAATCTGTGGAACTCTGCTGCAGAAGGCTGTAGTGACCCAGTTATCAAGTGTCTTTGAGACAGAGATAGATAGGTTCTTGATTAATAAGGTGATCAGGAGTTATGGGGAAAAGGCAGGAGAATGGGAACGAGAAAAAGTCTCAGCCACGATTGGATGGTGGCACAGACTCAATGGGCCGAGTGGCCTTATGGTTTTCGCCCAGTCTAATCTATCTATATCCCATTGCAGAATCACAATATCCTCACTACCACCTGCCCTTCAATCTATCTTCATGTCACCAGCAAATCTGAAAGCTTCACATTCTGTTCCTTCACCAGGTCATTAATGTGAATCGTGAACAATTATGGGCCAAGAACTGATCCCTGCAGTACTCCACTAGTTACATCTTTCCACTCTGAAAAGGACTCATTATTCCAAATCTTGTTTTTTTTATGTCACAGGCAATTTTCAATCCATGCTAACATACTTTATCCAATATCATGGGCTTTTATGCAGTAACCTCTTTTATGGCACCTTATCAAATGTCTTTTGGAAATCTAAATACACTACATCTGCAGGTTCCCCTTTATGTATTCACCCTGTTACACTCCCAAAGAATTTGTTACACTCCCAAACATTATTTACCTTTCTTAAAACCATGTTGACTAGATTTGATTATATTCAGCCTTCCTAAATGATTAGCTATTTCCTCTTTGATTAATGACTCCAGTGTCTTGCCAATAATGGATGCTAAAATAACTGACCTATAGTTCCTTGCCTTCTGCCTTTCTCCCTTTTTGAACAAGAGCTACTGTCACATTGGCTGTTTTCCAGTCTTCTGGTACCCACCAGAATTTACCGAGTTACGAAAAATTTCAACCAATAGTCCACTATCTCTGCAGCCACTTCCATTAAAACCCTAGCATGCAGTTCATTGGTTCCCGATGACTTGTCACCTTTAGCCCCTTGAGTTTTTCTAATACTCTATCCTTTGTGGTTGAGATTTTTGCAAGTTCTACCATGCTATTTGAAATCAGCCCATCTGATAGCTTAGGAATATTTGCAATGTCTTCCACAGTGAAGATTAATGCAAAAATGTTACTTAGCATATCCACCATTTCTTTGTTTGCTCTCATCAATTTACCTGCCTCATTCATTAGAGGCTCCTCATTTACCTTAGCCAGCTATTTCCTACTTATATATCCACAGAAACTCTAACTGTTTGTTTTCTCTTAAAGTTCATTTTCACCCTTGAGTTTTTTAGTATTTTGCTGCTGGATCTTAAAAACTTCCTAACCATTACCATCAAGCTAGGGGATGAATCCTGGTTCAAAGGAGAGTGCAGCAGGGCATGCCAGGAGCAGCTCGAGGCATACCTAAAAATAAGATGAAGCTGCCAAACAGGACTACTTGTATGCCAAACGGCAAAAACAGCAAGTGATAGACAGAGCTAAACGAACCCACAATGAATAGATCAAATCTAAGTTCTGCAGTCCTTCTGCATCCATTTGAGAATGGTGTTGGACAATGAAACAACTCACTGGAGGAGGACACTCCACAAGTATCCCCATCCTTAATGATGGAGGAACCCAGCACAGCTGTACAAAAGATAATGTTGAAGTATTCACAGCAATCTTAAGCCAGAAATGTTGAGCGGATGATCTATCTTGGCCTCCTCCAGTGGGCCCCAGCAGATGCCAGTCTCCAGCCAATTCGATTCATTTCACATGACATCAAGAAATAGTTGGAGGTATTAGATACTGCAAAGGCAATGAGCCCTGATAACATTCTGGCAATAATACTGAAGACTTGTGCTCTGGAACTTGCTGCACCCTTAGCCAAGCTCTTCCAGCATAGTTACAACACTGGCACCTATCCAACAATGTGGAAAATTGTCCAGGTATGTCCTGTACACAAAAAGGAGGACAAATCCAACCCAGCCAATTACTGCCCAATTTACTCTCGATCATCAGTAAAGTGATAGAAGGGATCAGTAACAGTCCTATCAAAGGATCTGCTCAGCAATAACTTGCTCAGTGATGCCCAGTTTGGGTTTTGCCAGGGTCACTCGGCTCCTGACCTCATCACAGCCTTGGTTCAAACATGGCTAAAAGAGCTGAATTTCAGAAGGGAGGCAAGGGTGACAGTCCTTGACATCAAGGCTGTACTCGATTGAGTATGGCACCAAGAAATTTGAGCAAAACTGGAACAAATGAGTAGCAGGAGGGCAAACACTCCACTGGTAGGTATGATACCTGGTACGTAGGAAAATGGTTGTGGCTATGAAGGGTCAGTCATCTCAGCTCCAGGACATCTCTGCAGGAGTCCCTCAGGGTAGCGACCTGGGCCCAACAATCTTCAGCTGTTTCATCAATGACTTTCCCTCTGTCATAAGGTCAGAAGCGGGGATGTTCACCGATGATTGCACAATGTTCAGTAACATTTGCAGCTCCTCAGATACTGAAGTAGTCCATGTTCAAATGCAACAAGATCTGAACAATATCCAGACTTGGGCTGACAAGTGGCAAGTAACATTCACATCACACAAATGCCAGGCAATGACCATCACCAATAAGAGACAGTAACCACTATTCCTTGACGTTGTAGTGTTACCATCACTGAATCTCCCTCAGTCAACATCCTTGATGTTACCACTGACTCACAACATAAACACAGTGCCTACAAGAGCAGGTCAGGGGCTAGGAATACTGTGGCAAGTAACACACGTCCTCACTCCCAAAGTCTATCCACTGTCTACAAGGCACAAGTCAGGTGTGATGAAATACTCACCACTTGCCTGGATGGGTGCAACTCCAAAGAAGCTTGACACCATCTAGGATAAAGCAGCCCGCTTGATTGGCATCACATCTACAAACGTTCACTCCTTCGACCACTGATGCTCAGTGTGTAGCATTAGTGCGTACTATTTAAAAGATACGCTGCAGCAATTCACTGAAGATCCTTCGACGGTATCTTCCAAACCCACGACCACTTCCATCTAGAAGGATAAAGGCAGCAGATACATGGGGACAGCACCACATGCAAGTTGGCCTCCAGGTCACTTACCGTCCTGACTTGGAAATATATCTCCATTCCTTCAAAGTCGTTGGATCAAAATCCTGGAATTCCCTCCTGAACGGCATTAAAGGACAACTCACAGCACATGAACTGCAGCCATTCAAGAAGGCAACTCACCAACACCGTCTCAAGGACAACTAGGGATGGGCAATAAATGCTGGCCAACCACCGATGCCCATGTCCCATAAATGAATAATAAGCCCTGTGGTCTCCACTGTCCCTTGCCACTTTGTATATCCTGCTTTTCAATTTAACATTAATTTAATGTTAACCATGGATTTTGCCTCTTTCTCATGGAATCCCTTTATGATTGGGATAAACTCCAGCTGAACGTTATGGGCGAGCTGTTTGAATATTTGCCAATGCTCATCGACTGACCAGTATTTTAGCTTGTTTACTCAGTTCACCTTAGACAACTCCTCCCTCATAATTGACCTTATTTAAATTGAAGACACTGATATAGACCTGAAGCATTCACCCTCAAACTGTATCTGATATTCAATCGTTTTGCAGTCACTTCCTCCAAGGCGATGCTTAACCACAAAGGAGGAGGAAGGAAAAATTACAGCATAGGAACAGGCCTTTCAGCCCTCCAAGCCTGCACCGGGTTGCCTGACTGAACTAAAACCCCCTATCCTTTCGGGAACCATATCCCTCCATTCCCATCCTATTCATGTATTTGTCAAGATGCCCCTTAAAAGTCAATATCATATTTGTTTCCACTACCTCCTCCTGCGAATTCCAGGCACCCAGCACTGTGTGTGTAAAAAAACGTGCCTTGTACATATTCAAGGAATGTTTGTCTGGCGCTCTGCATGACAATGTTCCGATGAGACAGGGGGGTTTTGGTAGGTCGCGGGAACCGTGGTGCACGAAGGCTGTGTTGAACCTAGTCAGGAGGAAAAGGAAGGTGTACAAAAGGTTCAGGGAACTAGGAGTGGTTAAGGATCTTGAAGAGTATAAGGACTGTAGAAAGGAGGTTAAAAGGGAAATTAGGAGAGCCAGAAGGGGTCATGAGAAGACCTTGGCGGGTAAGATTAAGGAAAATCCCAAGGCCTTCTATAAATATGTGAAAGGTAAAAGGGTGAGAAAGGAAAGGATAGGACCTATAAAAGGTGAAGGGGGAAAGGTCTGTGTGGAACCAGAAGAAATGGCGGAGGTGCTTAATGAGTACTTTGCCTCAGTATTCACAGTGGAAGCTGATTTGGGAGATCTTGCTATGGACTTGCAGCAGATAGAAAAGATTGAGTACGTGGACATTAAGGAGGAGGATGTGTTAGAACTTTTGAATTCTATCAAAATAGATAAGTCGCCGGGACCAGATGGGATGTACCCTAGGATACTGTGGGAGGCGAGGGAAGTGATTGCAGAGCCCCTGGCGATGATCTTTGCGTCGTCAATGGAGACGGGAGAGGTTCCGGAAGATTGGAGGATTGCGGATGTAGTCCCTATTTTCAAGAAAGGGAACAGAGATAGCCCGGGAAATTACCGCCCGGTGAGTCTGACCTCAGTGGTTGGTAAGCTGATGGAGAGGCTTCTGAGGGACAAGATTTACGAGCATTTGGAGAGGTTTGACATGATCAGGAATAGTCAGCATGGATTTGTCAAGGGCAGGTGGTGCCTTACGAGCCTAGTTGAGTTCTTCGATAATGTGACTGAACACATTGACGAAGGAAGTGCCGTGGACGTAGTGTACATGGACTTCAGCAAGGCGTTTGATAAGGTCCCCCATGCAAGATTTCTTGAGAAGCTGAGAGGGCATGGGATCCAAGGGCCTTTTGGCCTTGTGGATCCAGAACTGGCTTGCCTGCAGAAGGCAGAGAGTGGTTGTGGATGGGTCTTTTTCGGAATGGAGGTCAGTCACCAGTGGGGTGCCCCAGGGATCTGTTCTGGGACCCTTGCTGTTTGTCATTTTCATAAATGACCTGGATGAGGAAGTGGAGGGATGGGTTAGCAAGTTCGCTGATGACACGAAGGTCGGTGGTATTGTGGATGGTCTGGAAGGATGTCAAAAGTTGCAGCAGGACATAGATAGGATGCAGGAATGGGCGGAGAAGTGGCAGATGGACTTCAACGCGGATAAATGTGTAGTCATCCATTTCGGCAGAACCAACGGGATGAACGAGTACACTATCAAGGGCAGGAGTCTTAGTAGCGTTGAAGAGCAGAAGGATCTTGGGGTCCGGGTCCACAGGACTCTTAAATCGGCCTCGCAGGTGGAGGAGGTGGTCAAGAAGGCGTATGGTGTACTGGCCTTCATTAATCGAGGGATTGAGTTTAGGAGTCGGGAGGTAATGCTGCAACTTTACAGGACCCTTGTCAGGCCTCATTTGGAGTACTGTGCGCAGTTCTGGTCGCCTCACTATAGGAAAGACGTAGAAGCTATTGAAAGGGTGCAGAGGAGATTTACAAGGATGTTGCCTGGACTGGGAGGCATGCCTTATGAAGATAGGTTGAGGGAGCTGGGACTCTTTTCCCTGGAGAGGCGAAGGTTGAGAGGCGACCTGATAGAAGTTTATAAAATGTTGAGAGGAATAGATAGGGTGGACTCTCAGAGGCTATTTCCCCGGGTTGAAATGGTCGCTACGAGAGGACACAGATTTAAGGTGCGGGGAGGGAAGTACAGAGGTGATGTTAGGGGTACGTTTTTCACTCAGAGGGTGGTGAGTGAATGGAATCGGCTGCCGTCATCGGTGGTGGAGGCGAACTCGCTGGGTTCTTTTAAAAGACTTCTGGATGAGTAAATGGGGTTTAATGGGATTGGGGGTTATAGATAGGTCTATAGATTGGTGGGGTTGATGTGATCGGCGCAACTCGAGGGCCGAAGGGCCTGTTTGTGCTGTAATGTTCTATGTTCTACATCGCCTTTAAACCTTGCCCCTCCACCTTGAATCTATACCCCCTAGGAACTGATTCTTCCACCCTGGGAAAAAGCTTCTGACTATCCATTCTGTCCATGCCTCTCATAATCTTGTAGACTTCTATCAGGTTGCCCCTCAATCTCTGTCAATCCAGTGAGAACAAAACCAAGTTTCTCCAACCTCTCTTTAGAACTCACACCCTCCATACCAGGCAACATCCTGATAAATCTTTTCTGTACCCTTTCCAAAGCCTCCACATCCTTCTGGTAGTGTGGCGATCAGAATTGATCATCATATTCTAAGTGTGGCCTAACTAAGGTTCTATAAAGCTGCAACATGACTTGCCAATTTTTAAATTCAATACCCCGGCCAACGAAGGCAAGCATGCCTTCTTGGCTAACTTCTCCGCCAGCGTTTCCACTATCAGTGACCTGTGTACCTGTATACCCAGATCCCTCTGTCTATCAATGCTCTCAATTTATTGTAAATTTCTTAGAACATAGAACATTACAGCACAAACAGGCCCTTCGGCCCTCGAGTTGCGCCGATCACATCAACCCCACCAATCTATAGACCTATCTATAACCCCCAATCCCATTAAACCCCATATACTCATCCAGAAGTCTTTTAAAAGACCCCAGCGAGTTCGCCTCCACCACCGACGACGGCAGCCGATTCCATTCACTCACCACCCTCTGAGTGAAAAACTTACCCCTAACATCACCTCTGTACTTCCCTCCCCGCACCTTAAATCTGTGTCCTCTCGTAGCGACCATTTCAACCCGGGGAAATAGCCTCTGAGAGACCACCCTATCTATTCCTCTCAACATTTTATAAACTTCTATCAGGTCGCCTCTCAACCTTCGCCTCTCCAGGGAAAAGAGTCCCAGCTCCCTCAACCTATCTTCATAAGGCATGCCTCCCAGTCCAGGCAACATCCTTGTAAATCTCCTCTGCACCCTTTCAATAGCTTCTACGTCTTTCCTATAGTGAGGCGACCAGAACTGCGCACAGTACTCCAAATGAGGCCTGACGAGGGTCCTGTAAAGTTGCAGCATTACCTCCCGACTCCTAAACTCAATCCCTCGATTAATGAAGGCCAGTACACCATACGCCTTCTTGACCACCTCCTCCACCTGCGAGGTCGATTTAAGAGTCCTGTGAACCCGGACCCCGAGATCCTTCTGCTCTTCAACGCTACTAAGACCCCTGCCCTTAATAGTGTACTCGTTCATCCCGTTGGTTCTGCCGAAATGGACGACTACACATTTATCCGCGTTGAAGTCCATCTGCCACTTCTCCGCCCATTCCTGCATCCTATCTATGTCCTGCTGCAACTTTTGACATCCTTCCAGACCATCCACAACACCGCCGACCTTCGTGTCATCAGTGAACTTGCTAACCCATCCCTCCACTTCCTCATCCAGGTCATTTATGAAAATGACAAACAGCAAGGGTCCCAGAACAGATCCCTGGGGCACGCCACTGGTGACTGACCTCCATTCCGAAAAAGACCCATCCACAACCACTCTCTGCCTTCTGCAGGCAAGCCAGTTCTGGATCCACAAGGCCAAAGGCCCTTGGATCCCATGCCCTCTCACCTTCTCAAGAAGTCTTGCATGGGGGACCTTATCAAAAGCCTTGCTGAAGTCCATGTACACTACGTCCACAGCACTTCCTTCGTCAATGTGTTCAGTCACATTATCGAAGAACTCAACTAGGCTCGTAAGGCACGACCTGCCCTTGATAAATTCTTATCTATATCAGATCTTCCACAATGTATTACCTCACATTTGTCCAGATTAAACTCCATCTGCCATCTCTCTGCCCAAATCTCCAATCAATCTATATCCTGTTGTTTCCCTTGATGGTCCTCACTGTTATCACAAATCCACCAACCTTTGTGTCGCTTGCAAACTTACTAATCAAACCAGTTACATTTTCCTCCAAATTGTTTGTATACGTTACAAACTGCAAAGGTCCCAGCACTGATTCCTAAGGAGCGCCACTTGTTGCAGCCCTCCATTCAGAAATGTACCAAGCCAGTTCTGTATCCACCTTGTCAGCTCACCTCTGATCCCATGCGACTTCACCTTCTGCCCCAGTCTGCCATAAGGGACCTTGTCAAAGGTAAGGGTCTTCAAACAACATTATTCATCTCTTGGTACCTGGCAATGGCTGGATGGCTCCTCTATGTACATTAAAGGTCATGTTACCATATCAAGCTATCGAGTTCAGTATTTGCTGGACCTGTCAATGGTGGAGGTAGGGGTTACCATTACAAGCAGGCTGGTACAAACCTACTGAAGTACAGTGAGATATGGGACACAAGGATTTTACCATCAAGTTATGCCTGTTTTTGGGCGCGAAAACTTGGTAAAGTTGGGTGTGAAGCGAGTAGCTTTACCAAGGCCTGAATATGGCTGCAATCAGGACTGCACCCAAAACAGGTGCAATAGTCATTTAAATGCATTTGCCAATCTGGAATTGCTGCGAAACAGACATGCTCCATTTAAGTCTGATTCAGGCGCTCCATCAGTGAGGAGATAAGTGCCTAGCGTCCAAAATAACAAAAACTTATGAATAGAAAACGTTAAGGTGCTTAAAGATCTATCTAAATAGTGCCGCCCTTCACCCATGCCATCTTAGTGCAACTAAACTTCCTAACACTACATCTCAGTATTTCCCCAGAACATACATCAGAGGTGGAGGGAGTCAGCTGTCTACTTTGCCCTGTTGCTAGTGATGCTCGCAGCAGACATCCTCTAGAGGCCCTGGACCTTGAGGGCCTTGGCCGGTTTCCAGGTGTCTGGGATGTTTCCATGACATCCTCTTTATCCACTGCCCCGAGATACCCTGGTGTCAGGAAGGTATAGCCACAGTCACAGTCTCATGGCTAGAAGGCCGCAGCATGGTCTAGAGCCCTTCTTCCTCCCTTGCAGTTCCTGTGGGCCTCTGGGTCACTCCATGGGATGGCGATGCTTCTGCAGTGAGCTACAGAAGCTCTGGCATTACCTTGCCCTGTCAGTCCTGGAGATTCACCTGGGTCCTACCCATGGTGGTTGAACCCTCTGCAATGGCCACCATGATTCGGGGGCCACCTTTCAATGGCTGCAGCAAGTACCCTCTGAGACTGGGCCATACTCTGCAGCCCCTCAGACATGACCCTCTACAACTGGGCCACGTTCTCAAGGGCTACTGCGGTAGCCCGCTATATCTCAGCACTGTCCCGCTGCCTGTAAGCTCTGCAGCCCCTCAGCTATTGCCCTCTGTGAATGGGCCACATTCTTAAGGGCTGCAGCCATTGCCAGCTGTGTCTCAGCGGTGTCCCGCTAGATCTCCTGCAAGCTCTCGATCCTCTCAGTCATGGGCCACAGAATCTCGAGAAGCCTGTTCAGTCCCTCAGCAATGGCCCACTGTGACTTGGCTGCCACCCTCCAAGACTCTACTGCGGTCTCCTATGACTCAGCCATCGCTTGGAGTCTGCCATTCATGCTGAGGATCTCCTGTCCCAGGCTTTCCACTGCAAACGCCATCTTTGCAGTGTTGGCCTGGGAACCACGCAAGATAGGAAATAGCTGGTCCGTCTGAAAGCTTTGGGACTCCTCCCAACAGCCTCACAGCTGGACCAGTCAATCCCTCCTGCATTCCCTGGCTCTGTTGCTACAGCTCCAACAGCTGAGGGAGAAGTGATCTGAGAGACCAGCATGTAGCCCGGGGCCAGTTGAGTCCTCACCTCCGGCAGGCCCCCATGTTCCAGAGGCCTCGGACCTCCTCCACCCGATATACATTATCAGATGTGTCGCACTCACCAGTGATGCGATCTGGGATGCTGAACTGAAAGGTGGAAGATGACACCAAAACGGTGCCATCATCAGAGGCCCCTTCATCCATATCCTCCACGGACCCGTCTGAACTGTCTGCATGCCACAGTGGGGGCCACAAATGCCCCGGGGTATCCAGATCTGTTCCTGCAACGCAGGACTCAAGGTTAAGTGCAAGGGAGGGAACGGAATCTGGGATGTAAAACATGTGATTCCCATTTCTCCACTGAACATAGAACAAAGCACAACGAAGATTACATCAAAGGAACAGGCACTTAGGCCCTCCAAGCCTGCAGTGACCAGGCTGTCCATCTGAATTGTATCCCCTTACCCTTCTGGGAACCATATGCCTCTATATTCATCCCATTCATGTAGCTGTAAAGATGGCCCTTAAATGTCACTCTCGTATCTGCCTCCGCGATCTTCTCTGGCAGCGAGTTCCAGACCCCACCACCCTCTCTGTGCAAATAAACATGTCTCATACACCTCCTTTAAACTTTGCCACTCACACCCAAAACTCATGTCCCCGAGAAGTTGCCTCAAATTGCATGAAGGATTGACAGGTGCTCATTTCTTGATTGCAGCCCAACCATGCTGTCACTGACAGTCCATATCTCCCCTTCCCTGAACATCTCCAGCATCTGCCCTTCAAAGGGGATGAGGACCCAGACGTCTGGCCCACCAACCCATCTTCACCTTCTTTCTGATATTGTGCTTGGTCTTCTCCAGTGGAGACAGAAGGAGACATAGAACATAGAACATTACAGCACAAACAGGCCCTTGCGCCGATCACATCAACCCCACCAATCTATAGACCTATCTATAACCCCCAATCCCATTAAACCCCATATACTCATCCAGAAGTCTTTTAAAAGACACCAGCGAGTTCGCCTCCACCACCGATGATGGCAGCGATTCCATTCACTCACCACCCTCTGAGTGAAAAACTTACCCCTAACATCACCTCTGTACTTCCCTCCCCACACCTTAAATCTGTGTCCTCTCGTAGCGACTATTTCAACCCGGGGAAATAGCCTCTGAGAGTCCACCTTATCTATTCCTCTCAACATTTTATAAACTTCTATCAGGTCGCCTCTCAACCTTCGCCTCTCCAGGGAAAAGAGTCCCAGCTCCCTCAACCTATCTTCATAAGGCATGCCTCCCAGTCCAGGCAACATCCTTGTAAATCTCCTCTGCACCCTTTCAATAGCTTCTACGTCTTTCCTATAGTGAGGCGACCAGAACTGCGCACAGTACTCCAAATGAGGCCTGACGAGGGTCCTGTAAAGTTGCAGCATTACCTCCCGACTCCTAAACTCAATCCCTCCATTAATGAAGGCCAGTACACCATACGCCTTCTTGACCACCTCCTCCACCTGCGAGACCGATTTAAGAGTCCTATGAACCCGGACCCCGAGATCCTTCTGCTCTTCAACGCTACTAAGACTCCTGCCCTTAATAGTGTACTCGTTCATCCCGTTGGTTCTGCCGAAATGGATGACTAGACAAGAAAGAAATGATGGCATGACATCTTCAGGGTATCAGGTGGTGGCCCTTAGAAGGCAACGTAATGTTGCTCTTCGAGGGGATAGGAAGGAGGTGCTTGGGGGTCAGAGGCTGGAAGCATGCAGGGTGCTGGGAATAGGATGAACTGTGGGAGATTTGGGGGAAGATACCAGATGGGGTTAAACATTCACCCTTGCTGATGGGATGAGGTCATTGACCTCCTGGTGCCACTGCTTCCTGGTTTGGGGGGAGGCCAATGGCACTGACCGAGGTGGCAACTGCCTCCCAGGCTGCACTGCCATCAGACCTCCTCCCAATCTGCGTCCTCCTCGGGGTTGGGGGGGGGCAGTTGGTGGGGGCGTCTGCCACATCCAGCTGCCTTCCCAGGTCACTCAGAAAATCAGGGGGCTGGTCGTGTGGTCATTTTTTCCTGCATTGCCTGTCCACCCTTGGGTCTTCTATCGAGTTGCCTCTCATTAGGCAGAGCAAATTCCATCAGTTTGCTTGTTAGCACTGAGGGGAAGGCAAGTGAGCACTTGCAGGTGTGCTGATCAGGAGACGGAGTGGGAGGGGTTTAATCAGTGTCTTTACTGGGGACAGTGGAAAGCAAGCAAGGTGTCACACAGCCATCTGAGTCAGCAGGAGGCGCGAGGGGGGAGGGGAGGCGAGGCGCGAGGGGGGAGGGGAGGCGCGAGGGGGGAGGGGAGGCGCGAGGGGGGAGGGGAGGCGCGAGGGGGGAGGGGAGGCGCGAGGGGGGAGGGGAGGCGCGAGGGGGATGGGGAGGCGCGAGGGGGATGGGGAGGCGCGAGGGGGATGGGGAGGCGCGAGGGGGATGGGGAGGCGCGAGGGGGATGGGGAGGCGCGAGGGGGATGGGGAGGCGCGAGGGGGATGGGGAGGCGCGAGGGGGATGGGGAGGCGCGAGGGGGATGGGGAGGCGCGAGGGGGATGGGGAGGCGCGAGGGGGATGGGGAGGCGCGAGGGGGATGGGGAGGCGCGAGGGGGATGGGGAGGCGCGAGGGGGATGGGGAGGCGCGAGGGGGATGGGGAGGCGCGAGGGGGATGGGGAGGCGCGAGGGGGATGGGGAGGCGCGAGGGGGATGGGGAGGCGCGAGGGGGATGGGGAGGCGCGAGGGGGATGGGGAGGCGCGAGGGGGATGGGGAGGCGCGAGGGGGATGGGGAGGCGCGAGGGGGATGGGGAGGCGCGAGGGGGATGGGGAGGCGCGAGGGGGATGGGGAGGCGCGAGGGGGATGGGGAGGCGCGAGGGGGATGGGGAGGCGCGAGGGGGATGGGGAGGCGCGAGGGGGATGGGGAGGCGCGAGGGGGATGGGGAGGCGCGAGGGGGATGGGGAGGCGCGAGGGGGATGGGGAGGCGCGAGGGGGATGGGGAGGCGCGAGGGGGATGGGGAGGCGCGAGGGGGATGGGGAGGCGCGAGGGGGATGGGGAGGCGCGAGGGGGATGGGGAGGCGCGAGGGGGATGGGGAGGCGCGAGGGGGATGGGGAGGCGCGAGGGGGATGGGGAGGCGCGAGGGGGATGGGGAGGCGCGAGGGGGATGGGGAGGCGCGAGGGGGATGGGGAGGCGCGAGGGGGATGGGGAGGCGCGAGGGGGATGGGGAGGCGCGAGGGGGATGGGGAGGCGCGAGGGGGATGGGGAGGCGCGAGGGGGATGGGGAGGCGCGAGGGGGATGGGGAGGCGCGAGGGGGATGGGGAGGCGCGAGGGGGATGGGGAGGCGCGAGGGGGATGGGGAGGCGCGAGGGGGATGGGGAGGCGCGAGGGGGATGGGGAGGCGCGAGGGGGATGGGGAGGCGCGAGGGGGATGGGGAGGCGCGAGGGGGATGGGGAGGCGCGAGGGGGATGGGGAGGCGCGAGGGGGATGGGGAGGCGCGAGGGGGATGGGGAGGCGCGAGGGGGATGGGGAGGCGCGAGGGGGATGGGGAGGCGCGAGGGGGATGGGGAGGCGCGAGGGGGATGGGGAGGCGCGAGGGGGATGGGGAGGCGCGAGGGGGATGGGGAGGCGCGAGGGGGATGGGGAGGCGCGAGGGGGATGGGGAGGCGCGAGGGGGATGGGGAGGCGCGAGGGGGATGGGGAGGCGCGAGGGGGGTGAGAAGAAAGGGGAAAAAAGGAGGGAGGGAGAGAGAAAAAAAGGAGGGAGGGACAAAAAAAAGGAGGGAGTTCATTCTATCTGAGATCAGAGGGGGTGGAGGGGGAATGTGGATCACTTTGCCTGACATTACGTTGGGGCAGGGGGGAGGTGGATTATTTTGCCCGAGGTTGGTTGGGGGAGGGGGGTGCATGGGGTGAGAGCCGCGATCGGTCTGGGTGGCAGAGGGGATGGAACAGACAAGGGGGTCAAACATGTTGCGAGGTGGGGCATTATCCGTGGGGGTCAGGGGGAGGCATTATCCAGCCTGGGAAGGAGGTGTCAGGGGTGTGGCATTCTCTCATTTTCTTTTGTGCATGTGCAGTTGGAGGTGCCGATTGAAGCTGCAGGATTTCGGGTGCGTTAAGCCCTGCCCACAGCACTTGTTGATTTTTTTTAGGCAGAGTTCGTATGGCGGCGCCTCAGAATGCGTCTAAAAGTCAGATCTGAAACAATCCAGGTTTCAAGTCCATCCAGCAAAGTATTTAGCCACTGCCCAAAACTGGGGAAACATCAGATCCTGTAGGAGAGTGCAGAGAAGGTTTACCAGGATGTTGCCTGGTATGGTGGCCTTCATAGCGAGGGGGATTGAATATAGGAGTAGGGAGGTCTTGCTACAGCTGTATAGGGCATTGGTGAGGCCGCAGCTGGAGTACTGTGTGCAGTTTTGGGCGCCGCACCTGCGCAAGGATATTTTGGCTCTGGAGGGAGTGCAGAGAAGGTTTACTTGGCTGATACCGAGTAAACTGCTTCACAGCTCCAGGGTCCTGGGTTCGATTCCCGGCTCGGGTCACTGCCTGTGTGGAGTTTGCACATTCTCCTCGTGTCTGCGTGGGTTTTCTCCGGGTGCTCCGGTTTCCTCCCACAGTCCAAAGATGTGCGGGTTAGGTTCATTGGCTATGCTAAAATTGCCCCTTAGTGTCCTGGGATGTGTAGGTTAGAGGGATTAGCAGGTAAATGTGTAGGGATATGGGGATAGGGTCTGGGTGGGATTGTATTCGGTGCAGACTCGATGGGCCGAAGGGCCTGTTTCTGCACTGTAGGGTTCTATGGGTTCTATGGTTCTATGGATACCGGAGTTGAGGGGACTGAGCTATGAGGAGAGGCTGAATAAACTAGGCTTGTACTCGTTAGAGTTTAGAAGAATGAGGGGAGATCTCATTGAGACGTATAAGATGATGAATGGGATGGATAGGATAGAGGTGGAGAGACTCTTCCCGCTCAAAAAAGACAGTCGGACTAGGGGGCACAGCCTCAAGATAAAGGGGGGGCGGTTTAGAACAGAGTTGAGGAGGAACTTCTTCACTCAAAGGGTGGTGAATCTCTGGAATTCTCTGCCCGTTGAAGTGGTGGAGGCTGCCTTGCTAAATATTTTTAAGAAGCGGGTTGATGGGTTTTTGATAAGAGAAGGGATTAAGGGTTATGGGGAGAGGGCAGGAAGGTGGAGCTGAGTCACGACAGATCAGCCATGATCTTATTGAATGGCGGGGCAGGCTCGAAGGGCCAGATGGCCTACTCCTGCTCCTATTTCTTATGTTCTTATGTTCTTATGGTGGGTCTTAGCTATGAGGAGAGATTGGGTAAACTGGGGTTGTTCTCCCTGGAAAGACGGAGAATGAGGGGAGACCTAACAGAGGTGTATAAAATTATGAGGGGTATGGATAGGGTGAATGGTGGGAAGCTTTGTCCCAGGTCAGAGGTGACAAACATGACGGGTCACTGGTTCAAGATGAGGGGGGGGGGGCGAGGTTTAACTCAGATATCAGAGGGACGTGTTTTACACAGAGGGTGGTGGGGGCCTGCAATGCACTGCTAAGCAGGGTGGTGGAGGCAGACACACTGGGATCGTTTAAGACTTATCTGAATAGTCATATGAGCAGACTGGGAATGGAGAGATACAGAAAAATAGTCTAGTTGGACCAATGAGCGGCACAGGCTCGGAGGGCTGAAGAGCCTGTTTCCTGTGCTGTATTGTTCTTTAAAGTCAATCTGTTTTAACTCTGCCCTCCACTGCATCTAGTGTAAATAATGCAGTTATGCCACGTGGCTGGGATAGACCAACACTATTGAGTCAAAATATATAACTGCTTTGTGATATTAAAATATGAATGGAAGTCTACAATATGCATATTAACATCCATGTTTCTATGGACACTACAACATGATGTTGAACTTCAGTATTGTATCTTCTAGTTCCTCAAACTGAAATCTCCATGCTCCAAGCAAATCAACTTCATGGTCCCCAAATTGCCACAAGCTTTGCCTAACCACAACAGATTGAAATCTAAGATTCTGCATTCATCAATAATCACGACAGTATGTAATATGGACATAATTTCAGCAGATGTCTGCAGGCTGTTTTGACTTACTAATTGCAAATAACTATGGGAGTAATTAGCTTAGATGCAGCTTACATAACGTGGTACAGTTTTACAAAATGGCCTTACCTGTCCAGCCATTCAGTGCTGAAGGAGGTCTTTCAGCTCATCAAGTCGACACCAACTCTCTGGCAGAATATCTTAACAGAGCAGCTCACCCACCCTATCTCCATAATCACATATTTATCATGGTGAGTTCATCTAACCTATACATCTTGGAACACTAAGCGGCAATTTTGCATGACCAATTCATTTAACCTACATATCTTTGGACTATAGAAGGAAACCAGAGCACCCACAGGAAACTCATGCAGACAAGGTAAATGTGCAAACTCTACACAGTCACCAAAGGCCGAAACTGAACCTGGGTCCCTGGTGCTGAGAGACAGCAGTGTGATCCACTGTGTCGCCCTGTAATACAGAGATTCCTTGATTTTGTTCCCCAAATATGACCCATCTGGCCTCTCCGATGCACTGCAAACAAATGAGGCACCACAGTTAACTTCAGGATGTGAGGGTTGTCAAATTCGCCTCCCTGATGAGTGGGGTGGTCTGGGTTTTATATTATCTATCCTCCATCATTTCCTAAAAAACGAAGACACCATGTGAAACCTCAAATGGTTACTTACCACACATCCTTTTCTTGAAGGAGATCAGGTACCACAGAAACCAGAGCAATATACAGAAATCCTCCTGAAGTGAATGGGAGAATCCAAGCAACACTGTCCCCTGTAAAATTTAGCAGATAAATGCATTAGAAATGTATACAACATGTAGAACATAGAACACTACAACACAAATAGGCCCTTCGGCCCACTAGTTGCGCCGATCACTTCTATACCTACTAAGCCATAGACCTATCTATAACCCTCAATCCCATTAGATCCCATATACTCATTCAGAAGTCTTTTAAAAGACCCCAGCGAGTTCGCCTCCACCACCACCGACGGCAGCCGATTCCATTCACTCACCACCCTCTGAGTGAAAAACTTACCCCTAACATCTCCTCTGTACTTGCTTCCCTGCACCTTAAATCTGTGTCCTCTCATAGCAACCATTTCAGCCCTGGGAAATAGCCTCTGAGAATCTACCCTATCTATTCCTCTCAACATCTTATAAACCTCTATCAGGTCGCCTCTCAACCTTCGTCTCTCCAGGGAGAAGAGTCCCAGCTCCCTCAACCTATCTTCATTAGGCATGCCTCCCAATCCAGGCAACATCCTTGTAAATCTCCTCTGCACTCTTTCAATAGCTTCCATGTCCTTCCTATAGTGAGGCGACCAGAACTGTGCACAGTACTCCAAGTGAGGTCTGACAAGGGTCCTATAAAGTTGCAGTATTACCTCCCAACTCCTAAACTCAATCCCTCGATTAATGAAGGCCAGTACATCATACGCCTTCTTGACCACATCCTCTACCTGCGAGGCTGATTTAAGAGTCCTATGGACCCGGACCCCAAGATCCCTCTGCTCGTCAACACTGCTAAGACTCCTACCCTTGATATTGTATTCCTTCATCCCACTGGTCCTGCCAAAATGGACCACTACACATTTATCTGCATTGAAGTCCATCTGCCACTTCTCCGCCCAGTCTTGCATCCTATCTATGTCCCGCTGCAACTTCTGACATCCCTTCAGACCATCCACAACACCACCAACCTTCATATCATCTGCGAACCTGCTAACCCATCCCTCCACTTCTTCATCTAGGTCGTTTATGAAAATGACAAACAGCAAGGGTCCTAGAACAGATCCCTGGGGCACTCCACTGGTGACTGACCTCCATGAAGAAAAAGACCCATCCACAACCACTCTCTGCCTTCTGCAGGCAAGCCAGTTCTGGATCCACAAGGCCAAAGCCCTGTGGATCCCATGCCCTCTCACCTTCTCAAGAAGTCTTGCATGGGGGACCTTATCAAATGCCTTGCTGAAGTCCACGTAAACCACGTCTACCACTCTTCCTTCATCAATGTGCTCAGTCACATTCTCAAAGAACTCAACTAGGCTCGTAAGGCACGATCTGCCTTTGACAAAACCATGTTGACTATTTCTGATCGTTCTAAACTTCTCCAAATGCTCATAAATCTTGTCCCTCAGAAGCCTCTCCATCAACTTACCAACCACTGAGGTCAGACTCACCGGTCGGTAATTTCCCAGGCTATCTCTGTTCCCTTTCTTGAAAATAGGAACCATATCTGCAATCCTCCAAAACCTCTCCCGTCTCCATCGACGACGCAAAGATCATCGCCAGGGGCTCTGCAATCACTTCCCTCACCTCCCACAGTAACCTGGGGTACATCCCATCCGGTCCTGGCGACTTGTCTATCTTGATAGAGTTTAAAAGTTCTAACACATCCTCTTCCTTAACATCCACATACTCAATCTTTTCAGACTGCCGAAAACCTGTAGTACAACCTCCCAGATCACTTTCCACCGTGAATACCGAGGCAAAGTACTCACTAAGCGCCTCTGCCATTTCTTCCGGTTCCACACAGACTTTTCCCTCTTCACCTTTTATAGGTCCTATCCCTTCTCTTCTCATCCTTTTACTTTTTACATATTTGTAGAAGGCCTTGGGATTCTCCTTAATCTTACCTGCCAAGGCCTTCTCATTCTGTATTCTTCTCATGTCGAAGAATACAGAATGACCTACCAGTTACACACAACAGGGGATTCAGAATGGGGGGAGGCGAGAGCTGAATGGAGAAAGTGTACAATACTTTTCTTCATCCCACAGCACTGTGATGTTGCTCAATGATATCAAGGAGATTGAACAGTACCTGCTCCTTCTGGAGACTGTGCACACATGGCAAAGCAAGCTCCCAGCACCCCTCCAAAGGCAGTCGTCAGCTGCATTTTTGCTGCACTCCATCGATCAAATCCTGCCCTGAGTAGTATGACAAAGTCTCCAACCTAGGGGTTAAGCAGTGAAGTAGTCAGTCAGGCCAAGTTCAATCAGATTCAGTTTTCTGTAGTGGGAATCCAAAATTCTGCATCTGGATCTTCAAGTTCACCTTTGGAGAAAACGGTAAGGTACAAGAAAGACATTAGAGAGGAGGCTTCTATGGATCGAAAGCAATGCCTGTTTTCCAAATGTTTCCAGGGATTCACATGTACTTCTTTCAGCTGCATTCACTGCTCACAACACAACAACCTCTCCTCTCCAATTGTTCTGTCACCAAATATTAACCATATTAAAGAAGCTTTTTCCAATTTATAGCAATCAACTATGTCTTTAAGAAATGTATTTGAGCAGCATCTGTTGTAGCAGTTTTTGTTTTGCACTAGCAGCCAGTGTCTACCAGCATGCTGTATTATTGTTGCAGAAGCCAATTGTTTCTAATGGCCATAATGTTGGTTTTAATCTCAATTTATGCTGTTCTGCTGTTTTCTCCTGGGATTTTGCAGAACGCACTTTCATTAGGATGATTATCAGGTGGAATCATGTGATGGGGAGGCTGGGCTTTTTTTTAAACAGAATATTCAAGCTTAGAAGCTTTTCCAATTGGAGGTCTGTCACCAGTGGGGTGCCGCAGGGCTCGGTACTAGGACCTCTACTATTTGTAGTATATATTAATGACTTAGAAGAGGGGGTAGGTGGTGTGATCAGCAAATTTGCTGATGACACTAAGATGGTTGGATTGGCGGGTACTGAGGAGCAGTGCCTGGCAATGCAACAGGACATAGATAGGCTGGTAGATTGGGCAGATAGATGGCAAATGGAATTTAATCCGGAGAAATGCGAGGTGATGCACTTTGGCCGGAATAATGTGGAAGGGAGTTATATGATAAAAGGTAGAACTATCCGGAGTATAGATACGCAGAGAGACCTGGGGGTGCAGGTACACAAGTCCCTGAAGGTGTCGGTGCAGGTGCAGAATGTGATGAGGAAAGCGTATGGCATGTTAGCCTTCATAGGAAGGGGTATAGAATATAAGAGTAGGAGTCTGATGTTGCAGTTGTATAGAACGTTGGTTAGGCCTCACCTGGAGTACTGCGTCCAGTTCTGGTCGCCGTACTACCGGAAGGATGTAGAGATCCTGGGAGAGTGCAGAGGAGATTTACCAGGATGTTGCCTGGTATGGAAGGGCTGTCTTACGAGGAAAGATTGAACGCACTTGGGCTGTTTTCCCTTGAGAGATGTCGGCTGAGGGGGGATCTAATAGAGGTTTATAAGATTATGAAGGGGACAGATAGAGTAGATGGTGATAAGCTTTTTCCGCTATTAGAAATGGATAGAACGAGGGGTCACGGGCTTAGGGTGAGGGGGGCTAGATATAAGACTAATATTAGAGGGCAGTTTTTCACACAAAGGGTAGTGGGGATGTGGAATGCACTGCCGAGTAAGGTGGTGGAAGCAGGCACGCTAGGGTTGTTCAAGAATCACTTGGACAGCTACATGAGCAGTCTACATATAGGGGGATATAGCAGGCCTTACTAAGCATTGTAGGCTTGGGGTCAGTTTTAGCCTCAGGGATATAGAGTCTTTAATAATGAAATTTTTATCCACAGGCACTTACCATCTCGAGGGCATCATGGCAGCTCAGAGGCTATCTCTGTTGCTGTGCGGACACATGGAGTTGGGCCTGTGTCCGTGGGAGTTTGCGCGTTCTCCCCGTGGTTGCGTGGGTTTCCTCCGGGTGCTCCGGTTTCCTCCCACATGCCAAAAATGTGCTTTTAGGCTGATTGATTGGGTAACAAATTGTCCCTATATTGGACCTCCCTGATCCTCACACATTAGGCATAGACTAGAGTCATGAATAGGTCACTGACCATGGGACGGCGGTGCGGGCTCGTTGGGCCGAAGGGCCTGTTTCCCGTGCTGTGTTGTTCTTTGTTCTTGCTTTTGGAGTTGAGAGAGCAGTGCCTCGGTTTTCCCCTCTCCGAAGTTGGAGACTAGAATCTGCCAGGAGATAAGTTTCTTCCTTGGTGATTCTGCTGGACGAGTGTGGCTCTTTCTCTGAGGGTTGCTGCTTTCGAAGCTGCTTGAAGCTGAGAGACACACAAGTGTTTCTTGCCCCTATCTGGAGTTGGAAATTCTGCTGTCTGGGCGGCTGTTATTAGAAGCTGACAGATATTGGGTTTACCATTCTGAGGTTTAGCTGTTTTGAGGATATATCCTTCTCTGAAAACTGCTGGCTTGGATTTCTGTGCATAGGTGTCACAAAGCTGAAAATCCAGCATCATGAGAGGCACTTGTTTTTGTGCTAAGTCTGAGGAAAGGTCTATGTCTGTGGGACGTTGCTTTAATGTTGGACCAACAGAGATAACGAGCTGTTTAGAGTCATAGTTAAGTCTTGTAATTGGCAAAAGTTATGCTAATTCTTTTTGTTATATTCTAACTATGTTCTTAAATAAATTTTTTTGATAAAAGCTTCCTAGTGGGTCATTTGAATTATACCTGGAGTGAAAGATCTTACGCTCACCAATGCCAGAAATCAAATGTAAAACTTAGGATCTAGGATAACTTCACAAACACCTGGGAGTTTCTGGCCTGGGTCTTAATACTGTGGAACTTCTCCACTCAGTTCACAAGCATGATTCTGGTGGCTGGTTATTTTAATTCACTGCCTGCTTGTTGACTTGTGCACCCTTGGCCAATTGCACTGTTCCAATGAAGCTCAACACAAGCTCAAGGAATTGAACCTCATCTTTTGACAAGGAACTTTACAGCCTTGCGTACTCAACATCCAAGTTTAGTTTCCCATTATCAGTCCCTTTATTCCCACCAACTCTTCAATCATTTAATGTCTCCTGTCTTTCACCCTACCACAGATTTTCCCCCTTTTTTTTTAAATCTCCCCCTTTTCATCTCCATAAAACCTAATACATTTCTAACAACTGCCTGCTTTAGTGAAATAGTTATGATTTCAGGTCATGACTGGTTTTTCTCTCCACAGACTCTGCCTGACTTGCTGTTCACGTGGAACATTTTCTGTTTTCACTTCAGAAATGTTCTATTTAGTTGTTATACCATTCCAACGTGTTTCAAATAAACTGGCCAGTTTGAGTCAGGTCATGACACGAGTGTTCTGGCCTGCATTCTCCACCTCCAGCTCAAAAAAACTGGATAAGAGACGAATGTTTCTTTATAAGAACTGAAGACTTAGGGCAGCAGAGGTGTTTTTAATATTCAGTCATGGGATGTTGGCCTTACTAACAAATTCAGCACATGATTCATTCCAAATTGGGCCTTGGGAAAGTGATGGTGAGCTATCGTTCTGAACAGCTGCAGTCCATGTAGCGACAGAGTATTCACAGCGCTGTTAAATTGTCATTTTCAGAATTTTGATTCAATAACAGGAAAGGACCACAGCTGATTGCACCACAGTAGTGGATCGAATCACAAACAATGATGAGACAGGAAAGAGACAGAAAATCTGGTGAACTGATATGACAACAATAATCTCTTCCTCATGTCAGTACAAGAAAGGAGATAGTCTTCAGGAAGCATAGTGGAGGCCGCGTCCCTGTCTACATCAATGAGGTTGATGTAGAAATGGTCAAGAGCTTCAAGTTCCTAGGTGTCCAGATCACCAACAACCTGTCCTGGACCTTCTGTGCCGCTGCTATCATTAAGAAAGCCCACCAACAACTTTACTTTCCAAAGAAGCTAAAGAAATTTAGCACATCCGTGATGATTCTCACCAATTTTTACAGACACATCATAGAAAGCACTCCTTCTGGTTGTATCACAGCTTGGTATGGCTCCTGCTCTGTCCAAGGTGCAAGAAACTATAAAGGGTCGTGAATGAAGCCCAGTCCATCAGTCAAACCAGTCTCCCATCCACTGACTGTCTAGTCTTCTCATTGTCTTGGAAAAGCAGCCAATATAATCAAGGACCCCATGCACCCTGGACATACTCTCTTCCAATTTCTTCCATTGGGAAAAAGATACAAAAGTCTGAAGTCACGTATCATCTGACTCAAGAACAAATTCTTCCCCGCTACCAGCAGACTTTTGAAGGACCTACTTTGTATTAAGTTATCTTTCTCTAAACCCTAGCTATGACTGTAACACTACATTCTGCATTCTCTCGTTTCCTTCTTTACATGCAGTATATTTTGTCTGTATGGCGTGCAAGAAACAATATTTCTAACTGTATAACTAATGCATTGGACAATAATAAATCAAATCAAAATTGATGAAAGTCGTAGTGAATGTCAGATTTCCATAACCTTCAACTCCAGTCTCTGGTCACTGTCAGTGTGGAATTTGCACGGAGGTCCACCTCATTGTCAAACGAGGGGCATGCACACGGTGGGTCGTGCGTGGGCTGCTCTTGGAGGTTCCGGGAGTGGCCTAGTACTTCGTGTCGGTGTGTGCGCTTGATCCTGGACCGGTAGAGGGGCGCCGCAACAGCTCGGTGACTGGCACTGCTGGCTGTGCAGATACATGGATTTGGGCCTGTGTCTGTGGGAGTTTCTCCCTGTGGATGCTTGGGTTTCCTCCGGGCGCTCCGGTTTCCTCCCACACCCCAAAGATGTGCTCTTAGGCTGATTGGTTTTACCAAATTGACACTATTCTCCCCTGAATCTGGCTAAGTCGGGGGTTCTATTCGTAGACACGCAGGGTAGAATAGGTGTAGGATGATGCGGCGGCGCGGGCTTGTTGGGCCGAAGGGCCTGTTTCCCGTGCTGGTTTGTTCTTTGTTCTCCCCATTTCTGTATGGGTTTCCTCTGAATGCACCTGTTTCCTCCCATACTCAAAGATCTGCAGGTTAGGTTGATTGGCCATGTAAAATTGCCACTTACTGTCACAGGAACTAGCAGGGTAAATAGGTGTGGTTACAGGTATAAGGCCCAAGTTGGAATGTCGTTGGTGCAGGCTCAATGGGCTTCAAAGTCTCCTTTTGCACTATATGGAGTTTATGATTTTGAGAAAGTAGGGACACTTAATTACAGTGTCAGCTTGGAGGGCCAAGAAAAATTGTTGGTGGTTTGAACATCTAGACTAGCCATATAATTTCTAGTTCAGTTTTGGTTAAATGGTAACAGTGAAGATGTTGAAAATTGGGTATTCAATGATGATAATGCCAGTGATCAGCAAATGGTGATGGTTAGATTCTGTTTCGTTGGAGATGGTCTTTGGCTGGCACTTGCATTATTTGGGTTACAGATATGGTTGGAACAGAACTGAAAACCTTGCACCAATATCTTTCACCACACTGTCTGCAGTGAGTATGGCTTTTGAAGAGGAGAATGTGTGTGTTTCTTAGCCCCTGGAGCATATTCAATTTAAATAACAGCAGCAAGCTTTCATGCATTTAAAGAAAGAAAATGGATCATGCACACATTCACCCGGACAACCTAAAGGCAAGGGAAAAGGAATGTTGCCCTTTATTGTAAGGGAACAAATTATAAAAATAGGCAAGTCACGCTCTGATTAAATAGGGCTAGCCCAGTAAAAAGTCTGACAACACCAGGTTTTAGTCCAACCTATTTAATTGATATTATACTCACAAGCTTCGGGGTTAGCCCCTTCGTCAGGTGAATGGAGAGTTCTGGCCTCAGACAGAGCATATAAAGCACAGACAGTTTAGAGATTACTGATTAGAATGCGAATCCTTACACCTAACCTGCTGTTCAAGACCTGAAGTGGCTGATAATGTGAGTGGAAGGAGCACTGATCACAGTTTAAAGAGATGTGTATTGTCTCCAGACAGTACAGTAAGTGAGGTTTTGCAAACCCAGGCAAGTCACGGGGGTTACAGATAGTGCGACATGAACCCAAGATCCCTGTTGAGACCGTCCTCATGTGTGCGGAACTTGGCTATCAGTCTCTGTTCAGCGACTCTGCGCTGTCGTGTATCGTGAAGGCCGCCTTGGAGAATGCTTACCCGAAGGTCAGAGGCTGAATGCCCGTGACCACTGAAGTGTTCGCCAACAGGAAGGGAACAGTCTTGCCTGGTGACTGTCGAGCGATGTTCGTTCATCCGTTGTCGTAGCGTCAGCATGGTCTCCCCAATGTACCATGCTTCGGGACATCCTTTCTTGCAACGTATCAGGTAGACAATGTTGGCCGAGTTGCAAGAGTATTTACCATGTACTTGGTGGATGGTATTCTCACGTGTGATTATGGTATCCATGTCAATGATCCGACATGTCTTGCAGAGGTTGCTGTGGCAGGGTTGTGTGGTATTGTGGTCACTGTTCTCCTGAAGGCTGGGTAGTTTGCTGCGAACAATGGTCTGTTTGAGGTTGTGTGGTTCTCTGAAAGCAAGAAGTGGGGGTGTGGGGATAGCCCTGGCGAGATGTTCGTCTTCATCAATGATATGTTGAAGACTCCGGAGAAGATGTCGTAGCCTCTCCGCTCCGGGGAAGTACTGGATGACGAAGGGTACTCTGTCCACTGTGTCCTGTGTTTGCCTTCTGAGGAGATCAGTGCGGTTTTTTCGCTGTGGCGCATCGGAACTGCCGATCTATGAGTCGAGCACCATATCCTGTTCTTATGAGAGCATCTTTCAGGGTCTGGAGGTGTCGGTCACAATCCTCCTCATCTGAGCAAATCCTGTGTATACGGAGGGGGCTTGTCCATAGGGAATGGCTTCTTTAACATGTTTAGGGTGGAAACTGGAGAAGTGGAGCATTGTGAGATTGTCTGTGGGCTTGCGGTACAGTGAGGTGCTGAGGTGACCGTCCTTAATGGAGATGCGTGTGTCCAAGAATGCAACTGATTCTGGGGAATAGTCCATGGTGAGTGTGGTGGTGGGGTGGAATTTGTTGATATCATCATATAGTTGTTTCAGTGATTGTTCACCATGAGGCCAAAGGAAGAAAATGTCATCGATGTATCTAGTGTACAGCATCGGTTGAAGATTCTGTGCAGTGAAGAAGTCTTGTTCGAACCTGTGCATGAAGATGTTGGCATATTGAGGTGCAAATTTGGTCCACATGGCTGTTTCATGTGTCTGGATGAAAAACTGGTTGTTGAAGGTGAAGAGATTGTGGTCCAGGATAAAGCGGATGAGTTATAAAATTGCATCTGGAAACTGGCAGTTGTCAGCATTGAGTACTGAGGCAGTCGCAGCAATGCCATCATTGTGGGGGATGTTGGTGTAGAGCGCTGAGACATCCATTGTGACGAGGAGTGTCCCTGTAGACAACCACACAACTCAAACAGACCATTGTTCGCAGCAAACTACCCAGCCTTCAGGAGAACAGTGACCACAATATCACACAACCCTGCCACAGCAACCTCTGCAAGACATGCCGGATCATCAACATGGATACCATCACACGTGAGAATACCATCCACCAGGTACATGGTAAATACTCTTGCAACTCGGCTAACATTGTCTACCTGATACTTTGCAAGAAAGGATGTCCCGAAGCATGGTACATTGGGGAGACCATGCAGACGCTACGACAACGGATGAACGAACATCGCTCGACAGTCACCAGGCAAGACTGTTCCCTTCCTGTTGACGAACACTTCAGTGGTCACGGGCATTCAGCCTCTGACCTTCAGGTAAGCATTCTCCAAGGCGGCCTTCACGACACACGACAGCGCAGAGTCGCTGAACAGAGACTGATAGCCAAGTTCCGCACACATGAGGACGGTCTCAACAGGGATCTTGGGTTCATGTCGCACTATCTGTAACCCCCGTGACTTGCCTGGGTTTACAAAACCTCACTTACTGTACTGTCTGGAGACAATACACATCTCTTTAAACTGTGATCAGTGCTCCTCCCACTCAAATTATCAGCCACTTCAGGTCTTGAACAGCAGGTTAGGTGTAAGGATTCGCATTCTAATCAGTAATCTCTAAACTGTCTGTGCTTTATATGCTCTGTCTGAGGCCAGAACTCTCCATTCACCTGACGAAGGGGCTAACCCCGAAAGCTTGTGAGTATATTATCAAATAAATAGGTTGGACTAAAACCTGGTGTTGTCAGACTTTTTACTGTGTTTACGCCAGTCCAACGCCAGCATACCCACATCATAAATAGGGCTATACATGCTCTAACTATACAGGTGATTCCACTCATCTGAGGTCGGAGCAGCGCTCCGAAACTCATGATTCTAAATAAACCTGTTGGACTTTAATCTGGTGTTATGGGACTTCTTACTCAAACTATACAGGGCACTGATGAGAATGCACCTACAGTCCAGATCACCAACAACCCATCCTGGTTGCTCTACACCTCTGCTATAGTTAAGAAAGCCCACCAACATCTCACCTTTCTCAGGAGGCTAAGAAAATTTGAAATGTCCGACTCTCACCAACATTTACAAATGCACCAAAAAAAAACATTCTTTCTAGATGTATCACAGCTTGGTATGGCACCTGCTCTGCCCAAGACCACAAAAAATCATAAACAGTGAGTAAAGCCCAGTCCATCACACAAACCAGCCTCCTACCCATTAATTTGTTGACACTTCCTGTTGTCTTGAAAAAGCAGTCAGCATAATCACTGATCCCATGCACACTGGACATCCTGTCTTCCACCTTCTTCCATCAGGAAGAAAATACGAAAGTCTCAGGTCGCATACCAAACGACTCAAGAACAGCTTCTTCCACGCTGCCATCAAACTTTCGAATAGACCTACCTTGCATTAAGTTGAACTTTCACAACACCTTAGCTATGATTGTGTTACATTCTCCACCTTGGCTTTTTCTTCTATCCTATGAACCCAATGAGCAGTATGCTTTGTTTGTATAATGGGTAAGAAACAATATTTTTCATTATATCCCAATATAGGTGACAACTCAAATCAAAACAAACATACAAAAAGAGAACTGGTCTTCTTTCTTTTGATGTTAAATCAATTAAAGATGGTAGGGGGAAAAAAACAAGGGCGCTGGGCGAGAAGACCTTTATATAGGCAGCTGTTAGGTTCTGCCAGGTGGACGCTGGGGGTGGTGGTGGTGGTGGTGGAGGGAGATGGCATGGCACCAGGGGCAGCGCCACACCAGAGGCGGGGCCAGCCACTGGAGGCCAACGTAAGGTGGCCATGTCAGGGGAGGGGGGGTGGGACGCGATGAGGCAAACACCAAGAGGAGATGGGGGTGCAGTAGAAGTCGGACCGATGAGGGGGAGGGGGAGCCGGAGGCGGAGTCCGACACAAGGGGGAGGACACCAGAGGTGAGGGCTGATGCCAGGGAGGAGGCGGGGCTGACGCCGATGCCAATGCCAGTGGGAGGGTGCACCAGAGGCAGAGTCTAATGCCAGTGGGGGGGGGGTGTGTGTGAGAGGTGCGCTCCTGAGATGGTGTCCGACGCCAGTGGGGGATGGGGGGGGGCAGCATGTGCCGAAGGCAGGGTTCGATGCCAGTGAGGGGGGGTGCATGCGCACCGGAGGCGAAGTCCGACACCAGTGGGGTTGGGGGGGCGGTGGTGAGGTCTGATGCTTGTAGGGGTGAGGGTGGGGTGGGCAGCATGCGCCAGAGGCGGGTTCCAACGCCAATGAGGTGCGGGTGGGGGGGTGTGGCGGTGGTGGGGGCCGACACAAGGAAGGGGTGCCAGAGGGGACGCCGACACCAGGCAGTTGCGCCAGAGGTGGGGGCTGACGTCGATAGGTGGGGGGGGTGCACCAGAGGTGGGTTCCAACGCCTGCGAGGGGGTGCAACCAAGGCCGATGCCAGGGGAGGAGGGGGGTTAGTGTGGCGCAGCGAAGCCAACACCTGGGGGGTGGGGGGGATGTTTTGGGGTATGCTGGAAGCCGGGTCGTACCCGAGCGTGTGGTGCAGACAGGATCAGCTGACGGGGGTATTCACAGACATCTTCAACCACTCTTCACAACAATCTGACATCCCTATCTGCTTCAAGAAGACAACCATCATCCCAGCATCTAAGAAAAACTAAGCCATGTGCCTTAACGACTATGAAGTGCCTCAAAAGGCTCAAATCAATTCCACCTCTCGGACTATCTGAATCCACTACAGTTTGCCTACTGCCACAACAGATCCATAGCAGATGCCATCTCCCTGGTCCTGCACTCAACACTGGAACACCTAGACCACTAAGAACATATATATCAGACTCCTATTTATTGACTGCAGCCCAACCTTCAACATCATTATTCCCACGAAACACATCTCCAAACTCCATAGCCTGGGCCTCGGCATCACCCACTTCAACTTGATCCTGAACTTCCTAACTCAAAGACCACTATCAGTAAGTATCCTTACAACAATGCCTCCTCCACAATCATCCTCAACACTGGTGCCCCACAAGGCTGTATTCTCAGCCCCCTGCTATACTCCTTATACACCTACGACTGTGTGGCTATATTCTCCTCCAATCCAATTTTCAAGTTTGCTGATGACATCACCGTAATGGGTCGGGTCACAAATAATGATGAGATAGAGTACAGAAATGAGATAGAGAATGGTGCAGCAACAATGATCTGTCCCTCAATGTCAACAAAACGAAGGAGATCGTCATCGACTTCAGGAAGCATAAAGGAGAACATGCCCCGTCTGCATCAACGGGGACGAAGCAGAAAGGATCGAGAGCTTCACGTTTTTGTGTGTGCAGATCACTAACAACCTGTCCTGGTCCACCCATGTCGACACTATAGTTAAGAAAGTCCACCAAATGCCTCTACTTTCTCAGAAGACTAAGAAAATTTGGCATAAGAACATCAGAAACAGGAGCAGGAGTAGGGCATCTAGCCCTTCGAGCCTGCCCCGCCATTCAATATCATATATTCAATATCATTCAGATCATGGCTGATCTGAAGTGGATCAGTTCCACTTTCCTGCCTGCTCCCCATAACCCTTAATTCCCTTGTCTATCACAAATCTATCTACCCGTGACTTAAACATATTCAATGAGGTAGCCTCCAGGCATGTCAGCTACAATTCTCACAACTTTTACTGATGCACCATAGAAAGCATTCTTTCTGGATGTATCACAGCTTGATGTGGGAATGCCGGCGTTGGACTGGCGTAAACACAGTACAAAGTCTGACAACACCAGGTTTTAGTCCAACCGATTTATTTGATAATATTCTTACAAGCTTTCGAGGGGACTGCCTCTTCGTCAGGTGAATGGAGAGTCCATTCACCTGACGAAGAGGCAGTCCCCTCGAAAGCTTGTGAGAATATTATCAAATAAATCGGTTGGACTAAAACCTGGTGTTGTCAGACTTTGTACTGTGTATCACAGCTTGGCATGGCTCTGCTCTGTCCATGACCACAAGGAACAAAAGGTTGTGAATGTAGCCCAATTCATCATGCAAACCAGCCTCCCATCAATGACTCCCGCTGCCTTAGAAAAGCAGCCAGCTTAATCAAGGACCCCATGCAGTACGGTAGCACAGTGGTTAGCACTGCTGCTTCACAGCTCCAGGGTCCTGGGTTTGATTCCCGGCTCAGGGTCACTGTCTGTATGGAGTTTGCACATTCTCCTCGTGTCTGCGTGGGTTTCCTCCGGGTGCTCCGGTTTCCTCCCACAGTCCAAAGATTAGGTTGATTGGCTATGCTAAGAAATTGCCCCTTAGTGTCCAGGGTAGCAGAGGTTAGAGGGATTAGTGGGTATAATATGTAGGGATATGGGGGTAGAGCCTGGGTAGGATTGTGTTTGGTGTAGACTCGATGGGCCGAAGGGCCTCTTTCTGCACTGTAGAGTTCTATGATCTATGCACCCC
This sequence comes from Prionace glauca, assembly GCA_037974335.1. NCBI lineage: Eukaryota > Metazoa > Chordata > Chondrichthyes > Carcharhiniformes > Carcharhinidae > Prionace > Prionace glauca. The sequence continues at coordinate 72,237,784 of CM075728.1, forward strand.
AGACATTCTCTCTTCCACCTTCTTCCGTCAGGAAAAAAATATAAAAGTCTGAGGTCATGTGCAACCTACTCAAGAACAGCTTCTTTCCTGCTGCTGTCAGATTTTTGAATGGACTTAGTTGCATTAAGTTGATCTTTCTCTACACCCTAGCTATGACTATAACATTACATTCTGCAACCTGTTGTTTTCTTCTCTATGAATGGTATGCTTGTCTGTACAGTGTGCAAGAAACAATACTTTTCGCTCTATGTTAATATATGTGACAATAATAAATCAAATCAGACACAGTCAGTGCTCAGAATGCAGTGCAGACTGGGTCAATGATGAGAGTATGCTACAGCAGACACAATTGCTTTCAAAAGGTAATTGGAAATCCAGCTGAAGGGAAAGAAATGCAGGACTAAAAGTTAATGCAGAGAAGTGTGACCAGCTGAGTTGTTCTTTCACAGGGCCAGCAGAAACACAATATGTTGAATGACTGCCTTCTTTGCTGTAACAATTCTATGAGTATGACAGGTCCTTTATGTGCTACGATATGCCTGCCTTTGTTGCCATCTAACCATCCAAAAGAAATATTTTGTTTGGGATGGGAGGAAGGAGAAGGGAAATGCCCACTCCTAAGAGACAGTTTTAAAATGAAGGTCTGACCAAGATCAATTATTCACATTTAGTTTCAGCTTTCTCACCTCATGCGGAACTTCATGGAGGAGGATAGCCAGGGTTGTTGTGAGCCCAACCTGCAGCAAAAGACAGGAACATGTCAGCAATCTCAAAAAGCAGACAGCCATAGACATAGCAATTAACACAGTAAAGCAGGAAGTAGGAGCATGAGAGTGCCATTTGACCCTGAGACTTTTCCGCTGTTCATTATGAGCATGGCTGATTGTCCAACTGTCTGATCCCACCTTCTCTTTGATCCCCTTCGCCTCAAGTGCATATCTTGAGCAATGGACAGGAATGAATAATATAACTATAAGAAGCACACCTTCAGTATTCTGACACCACTTGCAAATTAAGTGCAGTTCACTGCATAAATAGCTGAAGTAAAATGTGACTTGTATATATTGCACTTGTAAGCAGAAAAGAAAGTGGTGTTGCAGCACATGGGTGCTTGCAGTCAACAAAGCAGGTTTATTGAGAAGTCGTTCCAGCTTGGACTAGACTGACTAAAAGCCCACGAAGCAGTCACAAACTAGACCCTTAAAGTGGCAGCACAACAACACATCTGTCCAAATAGTTAATAGGTGGCTATCTATTCCACATTGCCTGCCTATACATTTAAGGGATTCGGTTGTTTTCGACTTTAGAGGTACTGTCAGGATCTTCTGAGGATGTCTCAACCGTAGAAGGCATAACAGTCTCTGTTGCAGAATAAATACAAGCAGCAGCAAGATTCTTCGGCAATTTTGTCACTGCTGATTGACCCCAGTCGCAGTCAGGCCATCTGGTAGCATGGATGGTGGTGGGGGCAACATGGTGACTCAATGGTTAGCACTAGTGCCTCACAGCGCCACAGACTTGGGTTCTATTGTCAGCTTGGGTTGCTGTCTGTGGGGAGCTTGCATGTTCTCCCAGGTCTGTGTGGGTTTCCTCTGGGTGCTCTGGTTTCCTCCCACAGTCTGTAAGATGTGCTGGTTAGGTGCAGTGCCCCAGACAGGTCCTGAATTGTGGCGACTAGGCGGATTTCACAGTAACTTAATTGCAGTGTTAATGTAAGCCTTACTTATGACTAAAAAAAAATCCTGAGATAGTTCTGAAACACACTGATCTATGCATTACTTCCACACTATCTCATCTGCAGCTCGAACTATATGGGAGACAAGACCTGTTTGTGCCAACGCAATTGCAGGAACCCACTTCTCATTGGTGGAGTAGCTGTGCTCCAAAACTAGCTTTCCTTTTGAATACAAGCATTTTTTGGAATTACCTTCTCTTCCCAAGATTTGAGACTGCTAATTGTGTTCTACTATCTCAGACATCGCCTGCAGTAACAGTAAATTAAAGGTAGTTCTCAGCTTCCTCTTCAGCAGTGGTAAAGCTGGGGATCTGGTAATCGAACATGTGGTGTTGCAATGTAAGAAACCGTTTAGATGTGTCTAAAAGTGTCCTCCATGTAACTGTTCTAATAGTCTGTTGCAAATTTGAAGAAATTATTACCCTTTCCTCACACAACAGGCCTGCTGTGTGAGGAAATATCCGCCCTGAACTGTCAAATCGAGTTCTCTGAGAACATATGGCTTTAATTGTGGACAACACAGTGGTTAGCACTATTGCCTCACAGTAGGGACCCAGGGTCAATTCCAGCCTCGGTCACTGTCTGTGTAGAGTTTGTACTTTCTCCCCATCTGTGTGGGTTTTTTCTGAGTGCTCTGATTTCCTCCCATATTTCAAAGATGAGGTTAGCATGGCAAATAATGACAGGGGGAGTCAGGGTAAATACATGAGGTTAAGAAGATAAGGCTTGGGTGAGATTGTTGTCAATGCAGGTTCGAAGGCTGAATGGCCTCCCTCTGCACTGCAGGGATTCTATGCGTTCTATATATTCAGGTTGCGTTCTTGTTATCCACCCTTTTAGCATCATTTACAGTATCTTCCCATCACAGAATCACGTCTGGTTTGTCGTTGAACCTGAGCCTCAGTTGCCAGAATGTCATCTGCCAGCAAAAAACACTAAATTCTCTGCCCGTTGAAGTGGTGGAGGCTGCCTCGCTAAATATTTTTAAGAAGCGGGTTGATGGGTTCTTGATAAGAGAGGGGATTAAGGGTTATGGGGAGAGGGCGGGAAGGTGGAACTGAGCCACGACAGATCAGCCATGATCTTATTGAATGGCGGGGCAGGCCGAAGGGCTAGATGGCCTACTCCTGCTCCTATTTCTTATGTTCTTATGTTCTAAATTCTTTTGGTGGAATTCATTTTGTTTCGCCTTTTACCTGTATTCTGACCTACTTGAGCATTCTTTCTGAGAGACGTGGATTTCCTCCAGCAAGCTCATGCTATGTGACTAATTTTTCCATAATTTTCGCAGTGGCTGTCTTTGCATCAGCAATCAACATGTGAATGGTCCCTTTTTGCACTGTGATGACATGTCTGTTGCTGGGTAGACTCTCTCTGACTGGCACCCATGTTATGGGTCCTCATGCCTGTTCCAAGCTGAGAACCCTCCTTAGCAGCAATTGAATCAACTATTTCTAAGGCTGTTTTAAGAATGAAATTTTTATTCAGTTAGCACACTCTGCTGTATAACCTCATTCATCAGCCCACAAACCAGTCTCTAATTCTATCATCCAGACAATCATGAAATTCACAACGTTCCACAAAGTGTTTTAAGAGACAGTCATCGGCTTCAGAAAACATAGCGGAGGACATGCCCCTGTTTACCACCAACAGTGATTAAGTGGAAATGGTCAAGAGCTTCAAGTTTCTAAGTGTCCAGATCAACAACAATGTGTCCTGGTTCCTCCAGGCTGATACTACAGTAAGAAGGTCCACCAATGCCTCTACGTTCTCAGAAATTCTGATACAACTCTCACCATTTTTTTTACATGCGCCATAGAATGCATCTTTTCCAGATGAATCACAGCTTGGTCAGAGCAGACTCCTGCTCTGACCAAGACCGCAAGAAGTGACAATGGGTTGTGAATGTAACCCAGTCCATCACGCAAACCAGGCCTCCCATCCATTGGCCCGATCTATACTTCCTGCTGCCTCAGAAAAGCTGCCTGTATAACCAAGGACTCCACGCACCCCAGACATGCCCTCTTCCACTTCCTTCCGTGGGGAAAAAGATTATGTGCCAACCAACTTGAGAACAGCTTTTTCCCTGCTGTCATCAGACTTTTGAATGGACCTATGTTGTATTAAGTGGATCTTTCTCTACATCCTAGCTATAAGCTTGGACCTGGGAGTGCAAGTGCACAAGTCTCTGAAGGTGGCAACCCAGGTGGAGAAGGTTGCGAAGAAAGCTTACGGAATGCTAGCCTTTATAGGAAGGGATATAGAGTATAAGAGCTGGTGTCTAATGCTACCGTTGTAAAGAACATTGGTTAGACCGCATTTGGAGTACTGCGCCCAGTTTTGGTCACCTTATTACCGGAAGGACGTGGAGACAGTGCAGAGAAGGTTTACCAGGATGCTGCCTGGTATGGAAGGACTGATATGGAAACCTGGTATGGAAACCCAATGAGGAAAGATTGGGTAAACTGGGGCTCTTTTCCTTAGAAAGACGGAGATTAAGGGGGAATCTGATAGAGGTGTATAAAATAATGAAGGGTATAGATAGAGTAAACAGTGGCAGGCTTTTTCCTAGATTGGAGTCAAATATCACGAGGGCTCATGAGCTAAGGTTGAGGGGGGAGAAGTATAATTTGGATACTAGAGGGAGGTTTTTCCACACAGAGGGTCGTGGGGGTATAGAATGCACTACCAAGTAAGGTGGTGGAGGCAGGCACGCTGGACTTGTTTAAGGTTTACTTAGATAGGCACATGAGTGAAACAGGGATGGAGGGTTATATGAGACAGTTTTAAATAAGGGTCAGAGCCTCGGGATGTTACTGGAAATCTAATGCTACATGTTGATGTTCAGTCTCTTTTACTCCACAGGTGTGTTACAAAGAACAAAGAACAAACCAGCACGGGAAACAGGCCCTTCGGCCCAACAAGCCTGTGCCGCCGCATCACCCTACACCTATTCTACCCTGTGTGTCTACGAATAGAACCCCCGACTTAGCCAGATTCAGGGGAGAATAGTGTCAATTTGGTAAAACCAATCAGCCTAAGAGCACATCTTTGGGGTGTGGGAGGAAACCGGAGCGCCCGGAGGAAACCCACGCATCCACAGGGAGAATGCACAAACTCCCACAGACACAGGCCCAAATCCATGTATCTGTACAGCTAGCAGTGCTAGTCACCGAGCTGTTGCGGCGCCCTTCTACCGGTCCAGGATCAAGCACACACACCGACACGAAGTACTAGGCCACTCCCGGAACCTCCAAGAGTAGCCCACGCACGACCCACCCGTGTGCATGCCCCTCGTTTGACAACGAGGTGGACCTCCACCTGCGGAATAAGACAAAAACGTTAATCACAAGCCTGCCTTTCCGGTGTCTCCCGAGGTTCTAACCCTTATTTAATATCCCCTACCATAACTCTCCATCCTCGTTTCACTCATGTGCCTATCTAACTGTACCTTAAACGAGTCCAACGTTCCCGCCTCCACCACCCTACTCGGTAGTGCTTTCCATACCCCTACCACTCTCTGCGCAAAGAACCTTCCTCTCATATCCAAATTATATCTCTCCCCCCTCACCCTTAAATCATGTCCTCTTGTATTTGTAACCAATCTAGGGAGCAGTCTCTCACTATTGACTCTGTCTATTCCCTTTCGTATCTTATATACCTCTATCATGTCCCCTCTCAATCTTCATCTTTCCAAGGAGAACAGTCGCAGTTTCTCCAACCTTTCCTCGTACCCCAGCCCCTCCATGCCAGGCAACATCCTGGTAAACCTCCTCTGCACCCTTTCCAGAGCCTCCACGTACTTCCGGTAGTAAGGTGACCAGAACTGGACGCAGTATTCCAAATGTGGTCTAACCAACGTTCTATACAACTGAAGCATTAGACGGCAGCTTTTAAACTCTATACCCCTTCCTATAAAGGCTAGCATTCCATAAGCCTTCCTGACAACATTCTCCACTTGTGTTGCAACCTTCATGGATTTGTGAACCTGCACTCCCAGGTCCCTCTGTGTTTCTATACTCCTAATTTGTCTACCTTTAATCACACAGCTCCTCTCTACATTATTCCTTCCAAAATGTATCACCTCGCATTTGACAGGATTAAATTCCATCTGCCACCTATCTGCCCAATGCACCAACCTATCTATATCCTGTTGTGTCACCTCACAATCCACTTCGGTACCCGCCAACCCTGCCATCTTGGTGTCATCAGCAAACTTGCTGATCACACCACCTACACTCTCTTCCAAGTCATTTATGTAGACTACAAAGAGGAGAGGTCCCAGTACTGAGCCCTGCGGCACACCACTGGTCACTGGCCTCCAGCCGGACAAAGTCCCCTCCACTACTACCCTCTGTCTCCTATTACCCAGCCAGTTCTCAATCCACCTAGCTACCTGACCTTGTATCCCATGCGCCTTAACCTTTTCTACCAGCCTAACATCAGGGACTTTGTCAAACGCCTTACTGAAATCCATATAGATGACATCAACGGCTCTCCCATCGTCAACCGTTTTTGTCACCTCCTCAAAGAATTCCACCAGATTCGTAAGGCAAGACCTCCCTCTAACAAAGCGTATCCCCAATCAGACCGCAACGTTCCAAATGCTCATACATCCTACCCTTAAGTACTTTTTCCATTAATTTCCCTACCACCGATGTCAAACTCACCGGCCTATAATTTCCAGGGTTATCCCTGCTACCTTTTTTGAACAGCTGTCCAACAACAGTTGGTCCACCTTGTTGTCTAACGAGGGGCATGCACACGGTGGGTCGTGCATGGGCTGCTCTTGGATGTTTCGAGAGTGGATGCTTCGCGTCGTTGTGTCTGCTTAAAACTGGACCAGCAGATGGACATCACAACAGCTCAGTGACTATTACTGCTAGCTGTGCAGATACATGGATTTGGGCCAGTGTCTGTGGGAGTTTGCGCATTCTCCCTGTGGTTGCGTGGGTTTCCTCCGGGTGCTCCGGTTTCTTCCCACACCCCAAAGATGAGCTCTTGGGCTGACTAGTGTAATAAATTGTCCCTAAACTATTCTCCCCTGAATCTGGTTTCCAATGGGGGTACCATACGCATACACACAGGTCAAGGTCGGTGTAGGAAAATGCTTTGTTAAGATGGCGGCGCGGGCTCGTTGGGCCAAAGGGCCTGTTTCCCATGCTGGGTTGTTCTTTGTATAACTGTAACACTACATTCTGCACCCACTCCTTTCCATCTCCCTGATGTATTTTATGGTGTGCAGCAGTATGCTTTATCTGTATAAGCGTGAAATAAACAATACTTTTTACTACATACTAATAAATCTGACAACAATAAATCCAATCAATGATGCCAAACCTTCCCGTTATTTTTACTGGGTTACTAGATCTGTGCAATAACATTTTCAAGGAGCTTCCCTTGATAACAATGGTCCGGTTCAATTTTTCGACGTGAGCCAATGTAACAGCTAGCTCCAGATTTCAAATGCAATGCAAAGGAGATCTATTTTTCACTTTTCCTCTGTGCCATGCTTTTACTATGCACGTGGCAAGCTCTGCATCCTCAACTGCTCAGATTACCCCAATTCTGCTTTTTGGTTGGGACTTTTCTTTCTGCCCCACTACCTTACCACACCAATGTCAGGTGTGGTCACTGATGTGCTGCTGATTCTGCTCCGATCATTGGAAACATTGAAAGGAGTTTGGCCTTTCAACAAGTAAGTACAGCTCCAATTTTTCTTTTCTGCCTTTCTGCTGGAAGAGAATTTTAAATCTGCTCCTCGTTGCCAGTTTTCTTTTTATCCTGTTGTACACATTATTCTTGAGGATAAAAGCAAGTCAGGTACCATCACCAAGGCTTTATTGAGAAGGTTTTCAGTGTATAAAGGCTTGGACAAAAATTGACTAAAAGCCTGTGAACCAGCTGATGATGTCACAAAGTAAACAAGTAATGAAACACAAAGTGGTAGCACAACAACACGACACCTAGCCAAATATATAACAGAGATGGTGAAATCAATTTAACGACAACCATTTATTAAATAAACCTACCCTGATATCACTCAAAAATATTAACCAGCAGGACATGGAAAAAAACAACCCTGATACATCAGTTACATTTCTAAAAAACCCACATGCTACATATTCTTCATTTACTCCACTTGCTTCTTTCAACCAAGATTTGATTATGGTAATCTGTAAAAGTCCTTAGAGTAGTTGCCGCATTATGGAATATGTAAAACATTCTTTATTCCAGTCCTTTTTTTAATCTTAATGACTGTGCACCAATGTTTCCTATAATTTCTGCTTACTGAGTAGCTGACGTTTTGGATTACCTGGTCTTTTAGGATTGGTGTGCAGCCTAGCAGGTGCACATCTGAAAGGAATATTGGTCGCATTGAGGCCTGTTTGTTCATCTCTGATTACTCTGTGGCCATACATCCATGCAGCTAAGAAAGCACAGTGGTGCTGATTCCTGGTCTCATCCTTAACTGCAAAATGTCATCAACTTTGTTTGCAATTTGCATTTTTCCCTTGCTATCATTTGATCCATCTCTAATTTATTAATTTTTTTATAATTTATTATAAATTAGTAAATTAATATAAATTAGTAAAAAGTAAATTAAATATGTTTAATTAAATTTATTATAAATTATTGTGATACTAAATGAGCAATTGGGGCTCATTCTGGGGAAGGTGGGACCTTTATAAGAGTGATGGTCTTCACCTGAACCAGAGGGGAATCAATATCCTGGGGGGTAAATTTGCGAAAGCTATGCAGGGAGGTTTAAACTGATTCGAAGGGATCGTGAGTAGAAGGGGTGAATAAATTTATTATAATTATAATTTATAATTTAAATAAATTTAAAAATAATAAATTAGTAAATTTGCTGATGACACCAAAGTAGGAGGTGTGGTAGATTGTGAGGAAGGGTGTCATAGTCTGCAGGGAGACTTAGATAGGTTGCAGAGCTGGGCCGAGAGGTGGCGGATGGAATTTAATAAAGGGGATCTTATTGAAACATATAAGATGATTAGAGGTTTAGATAGGGTGGACAGTGATAGCCTTTTTCCTCGGATGGAGAAAGCTAGCACGAGGGAGCATGGCTTTAAATTAAGGGGTAGCTACAAGACGGATGTCAGGGGTACGTTCTTTACCCAGCGGATGGTGAGGGATTGGAATGCCCTGCCTGCTGCAGTTGTAAATGCTCCTAGTTTGGGGGCGTTTAAGAGATCTGTAGATAGGTTTATGGATGAAAAGGGATTGGTATAGGCTAGTTGATCTTCTGCGTTCTTACTTGCCATGGTATTAAACACTGTCAGATGAAACAGCAATTCATATGTACTTTCTATTTGCTATGCTGTATTTGCTAGTCAGTGTGGTCTCCTCTACACAGAGCAGATTGAACATAGGTTGAGTGACTGTTCTGTATGAAACCTCAGAAGTCTGTAGGCATGACCCCAAGCTTTGGGTGGCCTGCCATTTTAATTCTCCACCTCGCTCCCAGTCTGATCTCTCTGTCCTCAGCCTCCTGTACAGTTCCAATGTAACTGGTCGGCGCAACATCGTGGGCCGAAGGGCCTGTTCTGCGCTGTAATGTTCTATGTTCTAATTCTTCCCAATCAATTTTTATTTAAACCCATCAAGTGCCCCAGCTGTCTTGACTACAGTTCCTCCTGTTCTGCTTTCTGTAAGGACTACATTACATACCACTGCCTCAGATGTTTTTCTTCATCCTCAGTGTCAATTTCTCCACCCGCCCTGACCATGTCCTCTTTACTATCTGCATCCTTGCTCTCACCCTTTCCCACTCTCATCCCAAACTGTAATATGGTTCACCTTGTCCTCACCTTCCAACCCAATACAAAGCATCATTCTCCATTATCTCCAACCAAACGCATCTTGTCTCCTCACCTTTACACGTTGGTCAACTTCTCAATCATCCCAAGACACTCTCCCCTTTCCATGGCACCTAGCCATGGAGATGTAATACCTGCCCTTGATCTTCTGCGTTCTTACTTGCCATGGTATTAAACACTGCCAGATGAAACAGCAATTCATATGTACTTTCTATTTGCTATGCTGTATTTGCTAGTCAGTGTGGTCTCCTCTACACAGAGCAGATTGAACACAGGTTGAGTGACTGTTCTGTATGAAACCTCAGAAGTCTGTAGGCATGACCCCAAGCTTTGGGTGGCCTGCCATTTTAATTCTCCACTTCGCTCCCAGTCTGATCTCTCTGTCCTCAGCCTCCTGTACAGTTCCAATGAAGCTCAAAAGTTGTTCAAGGAACAGCATTGCATCTTTCAATTAGGCACTTAACAGCATTCAGAACTCGAACTGCAATCAGCAATTTCACATCATAAATCATGCCGTGAATTGTTTTACGGAGTACCTGATTGTGACAGTGCTGCTTTTCCATTTCCTGTAGTTCCATCAATAGTTTGTTTGCATCATCATCCCTTTTGTCATTTAATTCCTCCTGGTTCCAAACTATCATGATGTGGAGATGCCGATGTTGGACTGGGGTAAACACAGTAAGGAGTCTCACAATACCAGGTTAAAGTCCAACCAGTTTATTTGATAGTGAACCCACAAGCTTTCGGGGTTTGCCCCTTCGTCAGGTGAGTGGAGAGTTCTGATCTCAAACAGAGCATACAAAGGCACACACACACACTTTACAAAATACTGCTTAGAATGTGAGTCTTTACAGCTAATCTGCTATTCAAGTCTTAAAGATGCAGACAACGTGAGTGGAGATAGCATTAGGCATAGGTTAAAGAGATATGTACTGTCTCCAGACAGGACAATAAATGAGATGCTGCAAGTTCAGGCAAGTCATGAGGGTTACAGATAGTGCGACATAAACCCAAGATCCCAGCTGAAGCCGTCCTCATGTGTGTGGAACTTGGCTATCAGTCTCTGCTCAGCGACTCTGCGCTGTTGTGTCTCATGAAAGCCACCTTGGGGATGGCCCAGGCGAGATGTTCGTCTTCATCAATGATATGTTGAAGATTCCAGAGAAGATGTCGTAGCTTCTCCGCTCCAGGGAAGTACTGGATGACGAAGGGTACTCTGTCCACAGTGTCCCTTGTTTGTCCCCACACCCCCATTTCTTGCCTTCAAACAACTGCACAACCTCAAACAGACCATTGTTCGCAGCAAACTACTCAGTCTTCAGGAGAACAATGACCACAACACCACACAACCCTGCCACAACAAACTCTGCAAGACATACCGGATCATCGACATGGATGACATCATCTCACATGAGAACACCATCCACCAGGTACACAGCACATAGTCTTGCAACTCGGCCAACGCTGTCTACCTAATACACTGCAGGAAATGATGTCCTGAATTAGTGTAGAGAGGATACCCGATTCTCTACACTGGTAGAGAATCCCACCCTCCCACCTCCTCTAACCTAAATTATAAGTGTGGGTAAGTTTTCTTTTTAATATTTTTTATTTTTTCTGCTGGTAATTGTTTCAGGGATGGCAGTTCAGGCAGTGTGCTGCATCTCCTGTGGGATGTATGTGGTGAGGGACTCCAGTAGTGTTTCAGGGGATTTTACTTGTAGGAAGTGCGTTAGAATGCAGCTTCTGGAGGAGCGTGTAAAGGAGTTGGAGGTGGAAGTAGAGGAGCTCCACAAAATTCGGGATGCAGAGGTGGACATTGATAGGAGTTATAGGGAGTTAGTCACTCCTAGAAACCAGTCTTGGGTCACTGCCACGAGGAGAGGAAAAAAGAATGTGGTGGGACAATCCCCTGGGGCTGTTCCCCTCCAAAATAGGTTTTCGGTCCTGGAGGCTACAGTTGAGGAGGGATCAACTGGGGATAGCCAAAGGGAGCAGGTCTCTGGGGATGAGCCTACTGTAAAAGCTCAGGTGGTTAGGGGTAGCAAAAGATTAGGACTTGTCATTGGGGACTCCACCGTTAAAGGGACGGATAGGAGAGTCGGTAATAATGATAGGAACTCAGGGCTGGTGTGTTGCCTACCAGGGGCTGGGGTCCAGGATGTATCAGAGAGGATATTCAAGACTCTCAGGGGAGAGGGAGATCAACCCCAAGTTATAATTCATGTGGGGACGCATGATATAGGAAGGCTAAGGGAAGGGGACATTAAGCAGAGATTCATGGAGTTGGGGTGGAAGCTAAATGCCAAGTCAGACAGAGTGGTTATCTCTGGACTCTTGCCTGTGCCACGGGATAGTTTAGAGAGGAATAGAGAGAGGGAAAGCTTGAACTCGTGGCTGAGGGGATGGTGCAGGAGGGAGGGGTTCCAGTACTTGAACAATTGGGGCTCGTTCTGGGGAAGGTGGGACCTTTATAAGAGGGATGGGATTCACCTGAACCAAAGGGGAACAAATATCCTGGGAGGTAAATTTGTTAAGGTTATGCGGAGTGGTTTAAACTGATTCAGAGGGGGGGTGGGATCCTGAGTAGAGGGGGTGAAAGTGAGGAGGGCATAGATGGGGACTGCAATGCATGGCATTGCGGGGGAGGGGCGGAACAGGGTTTGGAATGTGGTTTGAAATGTGTATACTTTAATGCGAGGAGTATTCGCAATAAGGTGGATGAACTTACAGCGTGGACCAATACCTGGGACTTCGACGTTGTGGCCATTTCAGAGACTTGGATAGAGCAGGGTCAGGAATGGATGTTGCAGGTCCCGGGGTACAAATGCTTTAATCGGAGTAGACAAGGAGGTAGAAGGGGGGGTGGGGTAGCATTATTGGTCAAGGACTGTATCTCAGTGTCAGAGAGGAACTTTGATGAGGACTTGTCTGTTGAGGTAGTATGGGCGGAGATTAGAAATAGGAGAGGAGAGGTCACCCTGTTGGGAGTCTTTTATAGACCTCCAAAAAGTTCTAGAGAGGTTGAGGAAAGGATTGCGGAGACGATCCTTATTAGGAGTGAAAGTAATAGGGTAATTGTTATGGGGGACTTTAACTTTACTCATGTTGATTGGAATTGCTATAGCTCTGGCTCGTTAGAGGGGTCAGTTTTTGTTCAAAGTGTGCAGGAAGGTTTTTTGACTCAGTATGTAGATAGGCCGACGAGAGGTGAGGCTATATTGGATTTGGTGCTCGGTAATGAGCCAGACCAGGTGCTAGACTTGGAAGTTGGTGTACATTTTGGGGATAGTGACCACAATTCGATTACGTTCACCTTAGTGATGGAAAGGGATAGGCATGAACCTCGGGTCAGTAGTTTCAGCTGGGGGAAGGGTAATTATGAGGCTATTAGGAGAGAATTAGGAAGCATTGGTTGGAATGGGAGATTACAGGGACTGGGAACATCCGAGATGTGGAGATTTTTCAAGGAGCAGCTACTGCGGGTCTGTGATAAGTATATCCCTGTCAGGCAAGGAGGATTTGGTAGGCCCAGGGAACCGTGGTGCACCAAAAAAGTTGATTCGTTGGTTAGGAAGAAAAAGGAGGCTTATGTTCGGATGAGGCTTGAGGGCTCAGGTAGTGCATTAGAAAGTTTTAGATTGGCTAGGAGGGAGTTGAAGAGGGAGTTAAGAAGGGCTAAAAGAGGACATGAGGTGATTTTGGCTGATAGGATTAAGGAGAACCCTAAGGCGTTTTACAGGTATGTCAAGAACAGAAGGTTGGTTAGGACAAGATTAGGGCCAGTTACAGACAGTAGAGGGAAGTTGTGTGTGGAACCGGAGGAGATTGGAGAGGCGTTGAACCAATATTTCTCTTCGGTGTTCACGCAAGGGGACAGGAATGTAGCTGAGGAGGACACTGGGGTGCAGGGGTGTAAAATAGATAGTATTGCAGTTGATACGAGGGATGTGCTGGATATTTTAGAGGGATTGAAAATAGATAAGTCCCCTGGTCCAGATGGGATTTATCCGAGGATTCTTTGGGAGGCAAGAGGGGTGATTGCGGAGCCTCTGGCTCTGATCTTCAGGTCGTCGTTAGTCTCTGGTATAGTACCAGAAGATTGGAGGACAGCAAATGTTGTCCCATTGTTTAAGAAGGGGAGAAGGGACTTCCCTGGGAATTATAGACCGGTGAGTCTTACTTCTGTGGTGGGTAAGGTTTTGGAAAGGATTATTAGAGACAGGATTTATAGTTATTTGGAAAGTAATGAGTTGATTAGAGACAGTCAGCATGGTTTTGTAGCGGGTAGGTCATGCCTTACTAACCTTATCGAGTTCTTTGAGAAAGTGACCAAAGAGGTGGATAGGGGTAAGGCAGTTGATGTGGTGTATATGGATTTTAGCAAGGCGTTTGATAAGGTTCACCATGGTAGGCTTCTGCAGAAAATGCGGATGTATGGGATTGGGGGTGATCTAGGTAGAGGTACGTAGGCAATTTAAGGAGTTGGGGGTCAAACTGAAGAGTAGGACCTCCAGGGTGGCAATCTCTGGGTTGCTGCCCGGTACCAGCAGGGCGAAGAATGAAGAGATCATGCAGCTGAATGCATGGTTGAGGGATTGGTGTAGGGTAGAGGGCTTTACTTTTGTGGATCACTGGGAGGTGTTTAAGAGAGAAGGGCAATTGTACAGGAAGGGTGAGGAGAATTTGAATGGAAGGGGAACTAATGTCTTAGCGGGGAGGTTAGCTGGGGTGTTTACGAAGGGTTTAAACTAATATGGAGGGGGGGTGGGGAGGTGGCTGGGAGAGAGTCGAGTGAAAGGAAAAGTATCAGGGAGAAGGTGGTTCTGAGGGACACTTGTGGGTTGAACTGTGTCTGTTTCAATGCTAGGAGTGTGGCAGGGAAAACGGATGAGCTTGGGGCCTTGATGTTTGTGAGGCAGTTAGATGTGGTGGCTGTAACGGAGACGTGGTTACGGGAGGGGCAGGACTGGCAGCTGAATGTTCCTGGGTACAAGTGTTTTAGGTGTGACAGAGGAGGGATGAAGAGAGGAGGAGGGGTGGCACTGTTAGTCAAGGAAAGCATCACAGTAGTGCAGAGGGAGGACGATAGGGAAGAGATAGGGATTGAGTCAGTGTGGGTGGAGTTGAGGAGTAAAAAGGGAGAGATCACATTGCTAGGGGTGTACTATAGGCCACCCAACAGCCCAAAGTCAGTGGAGGAAGGCATTTGCAGGGGCATTTTGGACAGGTGCAGGAAGAACAGAGTGGTTGTAGTGGGTGATTTTAATTTTCCTGGAGTGAATTGGAGGGGGCCTAGAGCTGGGGGTATGGAGGGAGAGGAGTTTGTGAACTGTGTTATGGAAGGGTCGCTAGAGCAGTATGTAACTAGCCCGACTAGGGGAGGGGCTATATTGGATCTAGTGTTGGGAAACGAACCTGGGCAGGTGGGTGAGGTAGAGGTAGGCGAACATGTGGCGAACAGTGATCACAAGTCCGTCTACTTTAGGATAAAAATGGAAAGGGACGAGTGCCGTCCGAGTGGGAGTGTGCTGAATTGGGGAAAGGCGAGCTATGGCAGGATTAGGAGGGAGCTGCAGCAAACTGATTGGGAGGGACTGTTAGCTGGCAAGTCCACGGTTGGCAAGTGGGAGGCATTTAGGGACAAAATGAAATGGTTGCAGGGGAGGTATGTTCCGGTTAAGCGAAAGGATGGGAAAGGAAGGATTAGACAGCCGTGGATTACGGAGGATATTGAAGACTTGGTCAGGAAGAAGAGGGAGGCGTATGTTAGGTCAAAACAAATGGGTACGGAGAGTGCGCTGGAAGAATACAGCGAGAGTAGGAGGGAGCTAAAAAGGGGAATTAGAAGGGCAAAGAGAGGGCATGAGATGGCTTTGGCTGGTAGGATTAAGGAAAATCCAAAGGCATGTTATTCCTATATCAGAGGCAAGAGAGTAGTTAGAGGGAAAATTGGTCCTCTTAGGGACAAGAGTGGTGAGTTGTGTATTGAGTCGGAGGGGATGGGGGAGCTCCTGAATGAATACTTTGCGTCGGTATTCACAAAGGAGAGGGGTTCGGAATCGTGTGGTCTCTTGGAGGGAGTGGAGGTTTATTTGCAGGATATAGTTATTACGAGAGAGGAAGTGCTAGGGCTTTTAGGTAGCGTAAAGACGGATAAAGCTCCGGGGCCTGATGGTATTTATCCCAGGCTGCTTAGGGAGGCGAAACATGAAATTGCTGGGCCTCTGGCGCAAATCTTTGTCTCTTCTTTGGACACAGGTGAGGTCCCAGAAGACTGGAGGGTAGCAAATGTGGTCCCGTTGTTCAAAAAAGGCAGTAGGGATAACCCTGGGAATTATAGACCGGTGAGTTTGACGTCGGTGGTAGGGAAGTTAATGGAAAAAATACTTAGGGGTAGGATGTATGAGCATTTGGAGCGTTGCGATCTGATTAGGGATACGCAACATGGCTTTGTTAGAGGGAGGTCTTGCCTTACGAATCTGGTGGAATTCTTTGAGGAGGTGACAAAAACGGTTGACGATGGGAGAACCGTTGATGTCATCTATATGGATTTCAGTAAGGCGTTTGACAAAGTCCCTCACGGTAGGCTGGTAGAAAAGGTTAAGGCGCATGGGATACGAGGCAAGGTAGCTAGGTGGATTGAGAACTGGCTGGGAAATAGGAGACAGAGGGTAGTTGTGGAAGGGACCTTGTCGGGCTGGAGGTCAGTGACCAGTGGTGTGCCGCAGGGCTCAGTACTGGGACCTCTCCTCTTTGTAGTCTACATAAATGACTTGGAAGAGGGCGTAGGTGGTGTGATTAGCAAGTTTGCTGATGACACCAAGATGGCAGGGTTGGCGGGTACGGAACTGGAGTGTCAGGTGATACAACAGGATATAGATAGGTTGGTGCAGTGGGCAGATAGGTGGCAGATGGCATTTAATCCTGACAAATGCGAGGTGATGCATTTTGGACGGAATAATGCAGAGAGGAGCTATGAGATTAAAGGGAGGCCGATTAGGAGTATTGACATACAGAGGGACCTGGGAGTGCAGGTTCACAAATCCATGAAGGTTGCATCACAAGTGGAGAAGGTCGTTAGGAAGGCTTATGGGATGTTGGCCTTTATAGGAAGGGGCATAGAGTATAAAAGCTGCTGTCTAATGCTTCAGTTGTACAGAACGTTGGTTAGACCGCATTTGGAGTACTGCGTCCAGTTCTGGTCACCTTACTACCGGAAGGACGTGGAGTCTCTGGAAAGGGTGCAGAGGAGGTTTACCAGGATGTTGCCTGGCATGGGGGGACTGGGTTACGAGGAGAGGTTGAAGAAACTGGGACTATTCTCCTTGGAAAGGCGGAGATTGAGAGGGGACATGATAGAAGTATATAAGATAATGAAGGGAATGGATAGAGTTAATAGTGAGAGACTGCTCCCTAGACTGGATACAAACACGAGAGGTCATCATTTAAGGGTGAGGGGGGAGAGGTATAATTTGGAGGTGAGAGGAAGGTTCTTTACGCAGAGAGTTGTAGGGGTCTGGAACGCGCTACCGAGTAGGGTGGTGGAGGCAGGAACATTGGACTCTTTTAAGATGCAGTTAGATAGGCACATGAGTGAAACGAGAATGGAGGGATATGGTAGGGGATATTAAATAGGGTTAAACCTCGGGAGACACCGGAAAGGCAGGCTGTAAGATTAATATTTTGACTTTCTTCCACAGGTGGAGGTCCACCTCGTGTCAAACGAGGGGCATTCACACGGCGGGTCGTGCCTGGGCTGCTCTTGGAAGTTCCAGGAGTGGCCTAGAACTTCGTGTCGGTGTGTGTGCTTGATCCTGGACCGGTAGATGGGCGCCGCAACAGCTCAGTGACTAGCACTGCTGGCTGTGCAGGCACATGGATTTGGGCCTGTGTCTGTGGGAGTTTGCTCATTCTCCCTGTGGTTGCGTGGGTTTCCTCCGGGCGCTCCGGTTTCCTCCCACACCCCAAAAATGTGCTCTCAGGCTAATCGGTTTTTACCAAATCGACACTATTTCTTCCCTGAATCTGACTGAGTAGGGTTCCATTCGTAGCCATGCAGGGTAGAATAGGTGTAGGGTGATGTGGCGGCGCGGGCTCGTTGGGCCGAAGGGCCTGTTTCCCGTGCTGGATTGTTCTTTGTTCTTTGTTCTTTAGGTAATTGGATCAGGAATTGGCTAGCAGATAGGAGACAGAGAGTGGTGGTTGATGGGAAATATTCGTCATGGAGTTCGGTTACAAGTGGTGTGCCTCAGGGATCTGTTTTGGGGCCACTGCTGTTTGTAATTTTTATTAATGATCTGGATGAGGGTATAGTTGGGTGGATTAGTAAGTTTGCTGATGACACCAAAGTCGGAGGTGTGGTAGATTGTGAGGAAGGGTGTCATAGTTTGCAGGATGACTTAGAAAGGTTGCAGAGCTGGGCTGAGAGGTGGCGGATGGAGTTTAATGTGGAGAAGTGTGAGGTAATTCATTTCGGTAGGAATAACAGATGTGTTGAGTATAGGGCTAACGGGAGGACTTTGAATAGAGTGGAGGAGCAGACGGATCTAGGTGTATGTGTACATAGATCCCTGAAAGTTGGGAATCAAGTAGATAAGGTTGTTAAGAAGGCATACTGAGTCTTGGCGTTTATTGGTATGGGGATTGAATTTAGGAGTCGCAGCGTCATGATGCAACTGTACACAACTCTGGTGCGGCCACACTTGGAGTTTTGTGTGCAGTTCTGGTCCCCACATTACAGGAAGGATGTAGAGGCTTTGGAGAGGATGCAGAGGAGGTTTACCAGGATGTTGCCTGGTATGGAGGGGAGATCCCATGAGGAGAGACTGAGAGATTTGGGGTTGTTTTCGCTGGAAAGAAGGTGGCTAAGAGGGGATCTCATTGAAACATATAAGATGATTAGAGGTTTAGACAGGGTAGATAGTGATAGCCTTTTTCCTAGGATGGAGAAAGCTAGCACGAGGGGGCATGATTTTAAATTAAGGGGGGGTAGTTATAGGACAGATGTCAGGGGTAGGTTCTTTACCCAGAGGGTGGTGAGGGACTGGAATGCCCTGGCAGCTGCAGTTGTAAATGCACCTATTTTGGAGGCGTTTAAGAGATCTGTGGATAGGTTTATGGATGAAAAGGGATTGGTTTAGGCTAGTGGGTCATTGTTTTGTAACTGGTCGGCGCAACATCGTGGGCCGAAGGGCCTGTTCTGCGCTGTAATGTTCTATGTTCTATGAAGCATGGTACATTGGGGAGACCATGCAGACGCTACGATAACGATGAATGAACACCGCTCGATAATCACCAGGCAAGACTGTTCCCTTCTTGTTGGCGAACACTTCAGCGGTCATGGGCATTCAGCCTCTGATCTTCAGGTAAGCGTTCTCCAAGCTGGCCTTCACGACACACGACGGCGCAGAGTTACTGAGCAGAGACTGATAGCCAAGTTCCACATACGTGAGGACGGCCTCAACCGGGATCTTGGGTTCATGTTGCACTTTCTGTAACACCCATGATTTTTCTGAACTTGCAACATCTCACTTACCGTCCTGTCCGGAGACAATACACATCTCTTTAACCTATGCCTAATACTATCTTCACTCACATTCTTTAAGACTTGAATAGCAGGTTAGCTGTAAAGACTCACAATCTAATCGGTATTCTGTGAACTGTGTGTGCTTTTATATGCTCAGTTTGAGAACAGAACTCTCCACTCACCTGATGAAGGAGCAAACCTCGAAAGCTTGTGGGTTTACTATCAAATAAACTGGCTGGACTTTAACCTGGTGTTGTGAGACTTCTTACTGTGTCCATCCTATCATGCAGCTTTCCTCTGTTCCCTCTTGCTGTCCATCACTACTACTGCTTCTGTATTTGCTTAAAACAGATTACATTTCAAACTTCTACCAAAGTTCTGATGAAAGGTCATCGATCTGAAATGCTAATTCTATTTCCAACTGTACAAATTCTGCCAAACCTGGAGTATTTCCATTTTGTCTGGTAACGCATACACAGGACCCAGGACAGTCTATTCTTTGAATATTAAAGCAAACAGCCTAGTTGGGTCTGGCTTTGTGACATTATTGCCAAAGTCATCTGGTTGAGAACTGTGAGGCGACAATGTATAGAAAAACAGGAAAGAACACTGTCCGGAGCAAGCACAAATTTACAGAAGCTTTCCTTGGAAAAATAATTTCTTCTTTGATCCCTGAGGGTGGTTCATGCAAAACAAAGTAGAGAGACCAAGAAACACAACAAGATGTTTACCCGGGAATAGAGACAGCGACCAGTGTTACGTTTCCTTAATGTCCTCAATGAACACCTTCAAATGAGAACATTATTTCCTTCCAGCCCAGGGCAAACAGACTGACCATGAAAAGGTCACACATTGTGTAGCACAGCTGTTACATGCAATTTAAGGCTGGCAGGCACTCGGGGACATCCTGACACATGGGGAATTGAGTCAAAACGGTAGGCTCATGAACATAAGAAATAGGAGCAGGAGTAGGCCATCTAGCCCTTCGAGCCTGCCCCACCATTCAATAAGATCATGGCTGATCTGTCGTGGCTCAGTTCCACTTTCCCGCCCTCTCCCCATAACCCTTAATACCCTCTCTTATCAAAAACCCATCAACCCACGTCTTAAAAATATTTAGCGAGGTAGCCTCCACCACTTCAACGGGCAGAGAATTCCAGAGATTCACCACCCTTTGAGTGAAGAAGTTCCTCCTCAACTCCGTTCTAAACTGCCCTCCCCCCTTTATCTTGAGGCTGTGCCTCCTAGTCCTACTGTCTTTTTTGAGCGGGAAGAGTCTCTCCACCTCTATCCAATCCATCCCATTCATCATCTTATACGTCTCAATGAGATCTCCCCTCATTCTTCTAAACTCTAACGAGTACAAGCCTAGTTTATTCAGCCGCTCCTCATAGCTCAACCCCCTCAACTCCGGTATCAGCCTAGTAAACCTCCTCTGCACTCCCTCCAAGGCCAAAATATCTTTGCGCAGGTGTGGCGCCCAAAACTGCACACACTACTCCAGCTGCAGCCTCACCAATGCCCTATACAGCTGCAGCAAGACCTCCCTACTTTTATATTCAATCCCCCTCGCTATGAAGGCCAGCATCCCATTCGCCTTCCTGACCACCTGCTGCACCTGCAAGCTGGGTTTTTGCGACTCATGCACAAGGACCCCGAGGTCCCTCTGCACCGTCGCCTGCTGCAGTTTTTCGCCATGTAAGTAATAATCCTTCCTACCATTATTCCTACCAAAGTGGACGGAAGTAAGGATGTGTGGGATAAAGGGAAATTTGGCTAATTGGATAAGTAACTGGTTCTCTCATAGAAGACAGAGGTGGTGGTGGATGGAAAATTTTCAGACTGTAGACCAGTTACCAGCAGTGTACCACAGGGATCAGTGCTGGGTCCTCTGCTATTTGTGATTTTTATCAATGACTTGGAGGAGGGGGCTGAAGGGTGGGTTAGTAAATTTGCTGATGACACCAAGATTGGTGGAGAAGTGGATGAAGTGGAGGCTGTTGTAGACATTGATAGGATGCAGACCTGGGCCAATAAGTGGCAGATGGAGTTTAACCCTGATTAGTGCGAGGTGATTCATTTTGGTAGGACAAATCTGAATGTGGATTATAGGGTCAACAGCAAGGTTCTGAGGAATGTGGAGGAACAGAGGGATCTTGGGGTTCATATCCACTGATCTCTGAAGGGTGCCACTCAAGTGGATAGAGCCGTGAAGGAGGCCTATAGTGTGTTAGCGTTTATTAACAGAGGGTTTGAATTTAAGAGCCGTGGAGTTATGCTGCAACTATACAGGAAAGGTGGTAGGACTGGAGGGTCTCGATGACATTACTGTTACTAGAGAGGTGGTGCTCGACAGACTGGAGGGACTGATTGTGGACAAGTCCCCAGGACCAGATGGAATGCATCCGAGGGTCCTGAAAGAAATGGCGGAGGTGATAGTGGATGCCTTGGTAGTTATTTTCCAGACATCGCTGGATTCCGGGGAAGTGCCGGAAGATTGGAAAACGGCTAATGTTACGCCGTTGTTTAAGAAGGGTACCAGGCAAAAGGCGGGGAATTATAGGCCTGTTAGTTTAACATCTGTTGTAGGTAAAATGTTAGAATCCGTCATCAAGGAGGAAATAGCGAGGCATCTTGAGGGGAACTGCTTGATAGAGCAGACGCAGCATGGTTTCCTTAAAGGGAAGTCATGTCTGACAAATTTACTGGAGTTCTATGAGGATGTGTCTGGGGCGGTGGATAGAGGAGAACCGGTGGATGTGGTCTTTCTTGACTTTCAGAAGATGTTTGACAAGGTACCTTACAAGAGGTTAT
Source organism: Prionace glauca (assembly GCA_037974335.1). Classification (NCBI taxonomy): domain Eukaryota; kingdom Metazoa; phylum Chordata; class Chondrichthyes; order Carcharhiniformes; family Carcharhinidae; genus Prionace; species Prionace glauca. Next base: position 72,259,703 of record CM075728.1, read on the forward strand.
TACAGAAGGTCAGGGGACATGGAGTTGGGGGTAGGGTGTTAGCATGGATAGAGGACTGGTTGTCAAATAGGAGTCATGATGTGGGTATGCCGGCGTTGGACTGGTGTAAACACAGTAAAAAGTCTGACAACACCAGGTTTTAGTCCAACCGATTTATTTGATAATCTTCTCACAAGCAAGCAAGCTTTCGGGGTTAGCCCCTTCATCAGGTGAATGGAGAGTTCTGGCCTCAGCAATCTCTAAACTGTCTGTGCTTTATATGTTCTGTCTGAGGCCAGAACTCTCCATTCACCTGACGAAGGGGCTAACCCCGAAAGCTTGCTTGCTTGTGAGATTATCAAATAAATCGGTTGGACTAAAACCTGGTGTTGTCAGACTTTTTACTGTGTCAAATAGGAAGCAGAGAGTGGGGGTCAATGGGTGCTATTCGGATTGGTGGATGGTGACTAGTGGAGTGCCCCAGGGATCGGTGCTGGGGCCTCAGCTATTTACCATTCATATAGATGATCTGGAGGAGGGAACCGAGTGTAGGGTGTCGAAATTTGCTGATGACACCAAGATTGGTGGAAAGGCAAATTGTGCAGAGGGTGGGGAGAGTCTACAGAAGGATCTAGATAGGCTGGGCGAATGGGCCAGGAAAAGGCAAATGGAATTTAATGTTGGCAAGTGTGAGGTGGTCCACTTTGGTAGAAATAATGGTAGGAAGGATTATTACTTACGTGGAGAAAAACTGCAGCAGGCGACGGTGCAGAGGGACCTCGGGGTCCTTGTGCATGAGTCGCAAAAACCCAGCTTGCAGGTGCAGCAGGTGGTCAGGAAGGCGAATGGGATGCTGGCCTTCATCGCGAGGGGGATTGAATATAAAAGTAGGGAGGTCTTGCTGCAGCTGTATAGGGCATTGGTGAGGCCGCAGCTGAAGTACTGTGTGCAGTTTTGGGTGCCGTACTTACGCAAGGATATTTTAGCCTTGGAGGGTGTGCACAGGAGGTTTACTAGGCTGATGCCGGAGTTGAGGGGGTTGAGCTATGAGGAGAGGCTGAATAGATTAGGCTTGTACTCGTTAGAGTTTAGAAGAATGAGGGGAGATCTCATTGAGACGTACAAGATGATGAATGGGATGGATTGGATAGAGGTGGAGAGACTCTTCCCACTCAGAAAGGATAGTAGGACTAGGGGGCATAGCCTCAAGATAAAGGGGGGGGGACGGTTTAGAACAGAGTTGAGGAGGAACTTCTTCACTCAAAGGGTGGTGAATCTCTGGAATTCTCTGCCCGTTGAAGTGGTGGAGGCTGCCTCGCTAAATATTTTTAAGATGCGGGTTGATGGGTTTTTGATGAGAGAGGGGATTAAGGGTTATGGGGAGAGGGCGGGAATGTGGAACTGAGCCACGACAGATCAGCCATGATCTTATTGAATGGTGGGGCAGGCTCGAAGGGCCAGATGGCCTACTCCTGCTCCTATTTCTTATGTTCTTAGGACCTTGGTGAGATCACATTTGAAATATTGTGTGCAGTTTTGGTCACCTCAGTATAAGGATGTGGAAGCATTGGCGAGAGTGCAGAAGAGATTTATCAGGATGCTGCCTGGTGTGGAGGATAGGTCTTATGAGGAAAGGCTGAGGGAGCTGAGGCTTTTCTCTTTAGAGTGGAGGAGGATGAGAGGTGACTTAATAGAGGTTTATAAGATGATGAGGGAGATAGATAGTGTGGACGTTCAGAGACTATTTCCTCACCTGGATGTAGCTGTTACTAGGGGGCATAACTATAAAGTTCACAGTGGGAGATACAGGAGGGATGTCCGAGGGAGGTTCTTTACTCAGAGAGTGGTTGGGGTTTGGAATGGACTGCCTGCTGTGATAGTAAGTCAGACACGTTAGGAATTTTCAAGTGGTTATTGGATAGGCACAATGGAGTACACCAGAATGATAGGGAGTGAGATAGCTTGATCTTGGTTTCGGACAAAGCTTGGCACAACATTGAGGGCCGAATGGCCTGTGCTGTGCTCTACTGTTCTAAAGAAAAATGACCTTTTGCAGTGTGAGCATCACCAAGAGACAGACAAATACAGTGCTATCAAAACCAAAAGTTAGAACATGTGTTACCAACAGACATTGCCCATGATGTTTACAGTATACATACCAATATACACAAAGCAGCAAGCAAGAGGCAAAGAGGTGATTCACAGTTCTAGGTATTGCTTGATTAGATTACAGTCCATACCACTCCTGGGTAGATTTCTTCACCCAGAGACTGGTGAGCCTATGAAAATCATTACAACAGAAAGCAGTTGAGACAGAAACAATGTATGTTTTCAAGGAGTTAGATACAGCACTTGGGGTGAAGGGGATCAAAGCACATATGGGTGGGGGCAGGAGGTGGATTAGGCTATTTAGTTGGATACTCAAACATGATCATAATGAATAGGTGGAGTGGTATTAAGAGGTCAAATGGCCTCCCCCTGCTCCTGTTTTCTACATTTCTGTATTGAACAGACTTCAGTTTGGTATTCACTCCTGGGTATCTACAACTCATTTTAAAACCCATCAAGAATACTGATTAGATTTCAGTCAGTAATTCACTCTTGGGTATCTACTATTCAATATAAAAACCATCAGGCACCTTGATTAGATTTCAGTCTATAATTCACTTGTGGGTATTTATAACATAAACTATTCAAGCACCTTGATTAGGTTTTAGTCAGTAACTCATTCCTGGGTTTCTACTATTCAAGATAAACCCTTATCGAGCACCTTGGTTTGACTCGAGTCTGTAACTCACTCCTGGGTATCTACCATTCAATATAAACCCATCCAGCACCTTGATTAGATTTCAGTCTATGATTCACTCCTGGGTATCTACCATTAATGTAAAACTATCGAGCACCATGAATCAATTTTAACAAGTAGAAACGATATAAATACAAGCTGTACTGATATTAAAATTTGGATTCTACTACTCTCTTTGCAAATCATTTTCTTTTACTTACCTTTCTGCTGACAAGGAAGCTCCCCGCTACTGCCAGACCATGCGTGAAGTTATCAATGCCATTGGCAATAAGGTTCAGATACCCACTAATCTACAAAACAAAGGCCAGTGTCAAATTTCCAATGAAGAATAGTGCAGCAGAACAGAATTCAATGGCAAGGAACAGAATAACCCCCTTACCTTAATGGTTTGAACAGGCTGCGTAGATGCCCTAAGCTGCAGTGAAGAGCTATGGCAGTGCCCGTTAATAAGCTGGATACATGAACCATTGCGATGAGTGCTAGCAGAGGAAATTCGTTTTCCATTTTTAAGGCGTTTGATTGCCTTTTCTACACAAAGATGCCCATTCTGCAAAGTTTTCTTTGTTTGTAAAGCTGCCTAGAAAGAGGACGACAACATTTCACATGATATGAAAATAAGAGGCCCATTTGCTGCAGCAAGTTTTAACATTTTTTCAAAGTAAAAGGAAGACTTGCATCTATATAGCCTCAGGACATCACAATGTACAACTGATGAAAAGTAGCTATTGTTGTAATGTAGGAAATGTGGTTAATTTGTACACAATAGCATCCCACAAACAATGAGATAATGATAAGATAACTTGTTTTAATGTAGTTGGTTGAGGAATAAAACTGAGTGTTCTGGTCAACGCATGTAACAGCATACTTCAGTTATTCAAGGCTGCCGTCTAGCCTGCCTTTTACACCACACTGGCCTTTACACTAAGTACATTTACAATTAACGGCAACAGATGCAATTTCTGTGAAGCATTAAAACACAATTTAAGAATTAGGAGAAACAATTGTGTACATGTACAAACCCCCAATTTGGCTATCTGAGAACTGAATGTTTTTTAACGAACATGCTGCTTTCTCCCCTACAAATAACCTCCCCTCAGTATGCTGACAAGAGTGATGCAATGGCAAACTGTGATTCCATCTAGAGGACTTTTGATCTATGCAAGCTATTGCAGTCACTACATTCTCAGTTAACTGACAAAGACAGGGTATAAATCCATACTAAGGAAATAATAACAGATTAGCTGCTCAAGCTGAACCACCCCACCTAAAAACTAGCATGATGCCAAAATCCAGTACCCACTTTGTTTGCTGGTTTTAAGACACCGTATCTGTACTAAAGCCATCAATAGGCCTGGAAGGGATGTATTTCAAGTACATGTGAGAGGGTATATAATAACATTTCTAGAAAGTTTTACTATGTCTATGTTTCTTCTTCCTGGGTTTTGAAAGATGATTTGAAAGATGCCTGCTGCAATTTCAAAAGCATTTTGCTTGACTAAAAAGAAAAGACATCATTAGTTGCTCTGTGGCACTTCAATGCCTGCTTGCATTTGGCTCACAGCTCAGGCCATAAATCCTGAAAAATAAATAATGTCACCAGCAAGGGTTGCTAACTTAGCAGCTCAGCCCAACAGCATTGTTAAGATAGAATGAATTAGCAGACACTCAGGTGCAGAAAGTTGGGGAATCCTTCAAAAGAAATTCAGAGGAAGTAAACTGCTGTAAAATATTTCCAAATCATCGAATTCATCATTCTCTATTTGTGTTGTGAAAGTACAATTCTGATTTGAAAAACAATTTATAGTAGCAGCATACAGATCTGGAAGGTCCCAAGTTCATCACCAGTACACACTGAGCTTGCTAACATCAGTGTGGTAACAGAAATCAATATCCATAAATGAAATCAGCCAGGGTCCCGGCTGCTACTGACTTGCCCCAGCTAGAAAGAAAGTCAATTTTTTTTTCAAGTTCGCATTTCTGTACGTATGATTGATTAGGGGTTGGTGGGAGCACTAGAAAAGACTTAAGGATAAGAAAAGGGACAGGCTATAAAGCATTGGAGCAGAAGTAGGCTATTTGGCCCATGAGTCTGCTTCACCATACAATGAGATAGGAGAGGACAAAGAATGTTTTGCCACATGGAATGATCTAGGCATTGCATTTTAAAAAAGAAAAATTGTATCTACTATTCTATCTACATAGAAAATGATACAGGACAATGGGAGAAATTAAGGAAATGGGGTGAATTTTGGTTTGGCCTGGCAAGGCATTGACCTAGACAGTTGAGGGGATTGAGCTATGAGGAGAGGCTGAATAAACTAGGCTTGTACTCGTTAGAGTTTAGAAGAATGAGGGGAGATCTCATTGAGACGTATAAGATGATGAATGGGATGGATAGGATAGAGGTGGAGAGACTCTTCCCGCTCAAAAAAGACAGTAGGACTAGGGGGCACAGCCTCAAGATAAAGGGGGGGCGGTTTAGAACAGAGTTGAGGAGGAACTTCTTCACTCAAAGGGTGGTGAATCTCTGGAATTCTCTGCCCGTTGAAGTGGTGGAGGCTGCCTCGCTAAATATTTTTAAGAAACGGGTTGATGGGTTTTTGATAAGAGAAGGGATTAAGGGTTATGGGGAGAGGGCAGGAAGGTGGAGCTGAGTCACAACAGATCAGCCATGATCTTATTGAATGGCGGGGCAGGCTCGAAGGGCCAGATGGCCTACTCCTGCTCCTATTTCTTATGTTCTTATGTTCTTACAATGCTGAAAATTTCCATGCTACAAATTTCTATAGCTGTCGTCAAAAATCAGCAAGGTATTGTCGATTGCCTGCTCCTTAGGCACTGCACTACAGCAGAGGTCATTGTTTCCAAGAGAAAAGACACATTCCTTGTCAAGCAGGAATGGCATGGAAGCAACAGTTAAAATTATTGCCCAGTCAAGCTAAAGTTCCTCAACTTGCCTATAATGCTCTCAGGGTGATCTGCTTTTCTTCAAACCTCCTCCTGTAATTTCTGCATCTCTAACCAACACAAGCTATTTCCTGCGCTCTTTGTTTCAAATGTTAAGATTCCTTCAACCCTGATTAATTGCTGGTACACTATGGAAGGAACTGGTTTGCTGGTTCAAATTTTTTCTTGGGTGCTTTGCAAATAGTTATTTCACATTTACTTTGTACGCTACTGGAGTAACTTACTTTGTGATATTCTGTATCCTCTTCTTTATCTGGAAATACTTTCTCCAAAATGAAGAATGCAAGCAATCCGACAATTACCCACAAGCCCAACTTCCTTTGCTGTTTGCGACTATGGCTTCCATCTACAGAAACAGAAAATGATTAGAGTAGATTAGAAGTGAGAGGCTCATTAACTCAATCAAACAAGAGCCTGATGACAGGTTGAATCAGATATATTTTTACTTCCTCGGGTTCAAATGTGCATTTAACCCCTTCAATGTACCATCTCCTTGAATGTGTCAACTAATTAGTCTCACTACCTGCTCTATCCCCATGGTACTGAAAATTTTGCTTTTAAAATATTTTCCAATTCCCTTTTGAAAGTTACAATTGAATTTGCTTCCATCACATTTTCAGGCAAGATATTTCAATTCGTGACTCAATACATATTTATAAAAAGTCTTCATTTGTAACCTGTTGCCTAGCTCTTTTGCCAATTTTCTTAAATTGTCAACTCTCCTACCAGTGCCAACAATTCCTCCTAACCAATTTATCAAAATCTTTCATCATTTTGAGCATCTGTATGAAATCTGCCCATAATCCACTTTGCGTTGAGAACAACGGAAGCCCTAATTTCTGATATTAATCTAGTACTTTTTCTCTGCAAGCTCTCCGAGGCCTTCATGTTCTTCCTAACATACAATGCCCAGAATGCTTAGCTAGTGATTCATCAAGACTTAGTGCACAAAACAAGAAAGTTGTCCTATGTCTCTGTTCATAAAGCCTTTCAAAAATAAACGCTGGAATTCTTCCAAAAATATTCCAAATGCCAAATTCATGGGAAAACTAGTGTAATTCACATTGGTTCCTTCAGTGAGAATTCCGACTACAATATCCCACATTGTGCACTGCAAGGTCACCAGTGCGAATATCATTAGATTTCAGGGTGCGGGGCTTGTTCCCACCCAGGAGGCTGAAACCAGTGGGTCTCTGCACAGGTGTAGTGGCCCCGAACTGCCAGCCTCCCCGTTTGCTGGCCAGCTCAATCACTGGCCAGCCTAGGATACCCCCGCCCACTCCCCACATGGAATGATCATGGCCCTCCTACAATTCCCAGGCCAGATCAGACCCCGCCCCCTTTCTGGCCCACCACAATCTCCAGTCCCCACTCCCAAAACAACCCCTCCCCGCAAACAGTTCAGACCTTCTCCTTGACCCCCAGATAGTGCCAAACCCTGCCCCAATCTCCAGGTGTCCTGCCTCCACCCCAAGCGACAATGCTATGCAATCCCTGTGCATAGACCTCGCTCCAGCAGACCCCAGTCTATTCTGATCACCGACATTCCTCCTACCCTGACCAGATCCCAATGCAGAATGGCAGAGGGACCCCCCCAGCCCCACCTTTTGCCCCCGCTAAGCTCTGCTCCTACCAGGCCTGGCCCCCACAGCACAGCTCCATGCCTGACAGGCAGTGCCAAGGTGCCTCCTAGACATGGGTGCTTTGCCCTTTGGGCACAGGCCAGCACTGGCAGAGTGCCCCTGGCCACTGAGCACCCCAACCCCTCCCTGCCCTCGTTTTCAGACCCCTGAGTGCCTCCCTTTATTCTAAAGGGGTCTTAGCTATAGTTCCCTGGAAGTGGGGACCTACTGTCAACCCCGTTAGAACATAGAGCATAGAACATTACAGCGCAGTACAGGCCCTTTGGCCCTCGATGTTGCGCCGACCAACGGAACCAATCTTCCACTGACCAAAACTATTCCAATCTTATCCATAAGCCTATCCACTGACCATTTGAACGCCCTTAAAGTTGGCGAGTCCACAACTGCTGCAGGCAGGGCATTCCACGACCTTACTACCCTCTGAGTAAAGAACCTACCTCTGACATCCACCCTATAATTACCACCCCTTAATTTAAAGCTATGTCCCCTTGTGTTAGCCATCACCATCCGAGGTAAAAGGCTCTCACTGTCCACCCTATCCAATCCTTTGATCATCTTGTATGCCTCAATCAGGTCACCTCGTAACCTTCTCTCCAATGAAAATAACCTCAAGTCCCTCAGCCTTTTCTCATAAGACCGTCCCACCATACCAGGCAACATCTTGGTAAACCTCCTCTGCACCCTTTCCAATGCCTCCACATCTTTCTTATAATGCGGCGACCAGAGTAAAGCAGTTATAACGCAGCTAGAGTAAAACACTTTGGTGGGGTGGGAGAGGGTAGTAGACCAGAGAATTCAATCCCAGGCCTGCTAATTATTTTTAAATTAATAACTCACTTGTTCTTCTTGCTGGTTTCCAGCATGGATCTGATGGTGCCAGAAAACTGGCACAGGGAGATGCGTTCACGATAGGAAAGCGTGTGTGAAGCCCACTCATGCCCAACCACGAAATTCTCCCTCTCCACTGCACTAGAAAATTAGCATGGCAGTGTGGGAGAATCACCCCCAAAGTCTTGTCTTACCGCAAAGAATTGTGTATGTGAATCACAGGTTTCTGTACCTAATCAAATTGAGTTGCAACTCTAATGCTAATCCCCAAAGGACTACTTCTATTCATCCAGATTCATAGATGACGGTCCACCAATGCACTCAGATTTTTGCCATCTTGTATCCATGCTGTTAGAACATAGAACACTACAGCATAAACAGGCCCTTCGGCCCACTAGTTGCGCCGATCACTTCTATACCTACTAAGACATAGACCTATCTATAACCCCCAATCCCATTTGAGCCCATATACTCATCCATAAGTCTTTTAAAAGACCCCAGCGAGTTCGTCTCCACCACCACCGACGGCAGCCGATTCCATTCATTCACCACCCTCTGAGTGGAAAACTTACTCCTAACATCTCCTCTGTACTTGCTTCCCTGCGCCTTAAATCTGTCGAAGCGACCATTTCAGCCCTGGGAAACAGCCTCCGAGAATCCACCCTATGTATTCCTCTCAACATCTTATAAACCTCTATCAGGTTGCCTCTCAACCTTCGTCTCTCCAGGGAGAAGAGTTCCAGCTCCCTCAACCTATCTTCATAAGGCATGCCTCCCAATCCAGATAACATCCTTGTAAATCTCCTCTGCACCCTTTCAATAGCTTCCATGTCCTACCTATAGTGAGGTGACCAGAACTGCGCACAGTGCTCCAAGTGGGGTCTGACAAGGGTCTTATTAAGTTGCAGCATTACCTCCTGACTCCTAAACTCAATCCCTCGATTAATGAAGGCCAGTACACCATATGCCTTCTTGACTACATCCTCCACCTGTGAGGCCGATTTAAGAGTCCTATGGACCCGGACCCCAAGATCCCTCTGCTCTTCAACACAGCTAAGACTCCTATCCTTGATATTGTATTCCTTCATCCCATTGGTCCTGCCAAAATGGACCATTACACATTTATCTGCGTTGAAGTCCATCTGCCACTTCTCCGCCCAGTCTTGCATCCTATCTATGTCCCGCTGCAACTTCTGACATCCCTCCAGACCATCCATAACACCACCAACCTTTGTATCGTCAGCAAACTTGCTAACCCATCCCTCCACTTCCTCATTAGAACATAAGAAATAGGAGCAGGAGTAAGCCATCTAGCCCTACGAGCCAGCCCCGCCATTCAATAAGATCATGGCTGATCTACTGTGGCTAGTTCCACATTCCCGCCCTCTCCCCTTAACCCTTAATCCCCTCTCTTATCAAAAACCCATCAACCCGCGTCTTAAAAATATTTAGCGAGGTAGCCTCCACCACTTCAACGGGCAGAGAATTCCAGAGATTCACCACCCTTTGAGTGAAGAAGTTCCTCCTCAACTCCGTTCTAAACTGCCTCCCCTTTATCTTGAAGATGTGCCCCCGAGTCCTACTATCCTTTCTGAGCGGGAAGAGTCTCTCCATCTCTATCCTATCCATCCCATTCATCATCTTATACGTCTCAATGAGATCTCCCCTCATTCTTCTAAACTCTAACGAGTACAAGCCTAGTTTATTCAGCCTCTCCTCATAGCTCAATCCCCTCAACTCCGGCATCAGCCTAGTAAACCTCCTCTGCACTCCCTCCAAGGCCAAAATATCCTTGTGCAAGTACGGCGACCAAAACTGCACACAGTACTCCAGCTGTGACCTCACCAATGCCCTATACAGCCGCAGCAAGACCTCCCTACTTTTATATTCAATCCCCCTCGCTATGAAGGCCAGCATCCCATTCGCCTTCCTGACCACCTGCAAGCTGGGTTTTTGTGACTCATGCACAAGGACCCCAAGGTCCCTCTGCACCGGCGCCTGCTGCAGTTTTTCACCACGTAAGTAATACTCCTTCCTACTATTATTCCTACCAAAGTGAACCACCTCATACTTGCCAACATTAAATTCCATTTGCCATTTCCTGGCCCATTCGCCCAGCCTATCTAAATCCTTCTGTAGACTCTCCACACCCTCCGCACAATTTGCCATTCCACCAATCTTGGTGTCATCAGCAAATTTCGACACCCTATACTCGGTTCCCTCCTCCAGATCTATATAAATGGTAAATAGCTGAGGCCCCAACACCGACCCCTGGGGCACTCCACTAGTCACCATCTGCCAATCCGAATAGCACCCATTGACCCCCACTCTCTGCCTCCTATTTGACAACCAATCCTCTATCCACGCTAACACCCTACCCCCAACTCCATGTCCCCTGACCTTCTGCAATAACCTCTTGTGAGGTACCTTTCAAACGCCTTCTGAAAATCAAGAAAGACCACATCCACCGGCTCTCCTCTCTCCACCACCCTAGACACATCCTCATAGAACTCCAGTAAATTTATCAGACACAACTTCCCTTTAACGAAACCGTGCTGCGTCTGCTCTATCAAGCAATTCCTCTCAAGATGCCCTGCTATTTCCTCCTTGATGACGGATTCTAACATTTTACCTACCACAGACGTTAAACTAACCGGCCTATAATTCCCTGCCTTTTGCCTGGCACACTTCTTAAACAACGGTGTAACATTAGCCACTTTCCAATCTTCCGGCACTTCCCTGGAATCCGGCGACGTCTGGAAAATAACCACCAAGGCATCCACTATCACCTCCGCCATTTCTTTCAGAACCCTCGGATGCATTCCAACCGGTCCTGGCGACTTGTCCACAATCAGCCCCTCCAGTCTGTCGAGCACCGCCTCTCTCGTAACAGTAATGTCATTAAGACCCTCTAGTCCTACCACCTTTCCATCTCCAGAACCCGGCAAATTATTCACGTCCTCCTCCGTGAAGACAGAAACAAAAAAGTTATTCAGGACCTCAGCCACATCCCCATGCCCTACCACTAAGTCCCCCTTCTCATCCTCTAAGGGACCAACGTTCACCCTAGCCAGCCTCTTCCTTTTTATATATTTATAAAAACTCTTGCTATCCTTTTTTATATTAAGAGCTAGCCCAGCTTCATAGTTTCTCCTACCCTTCTTTATCAAATTTTTTGTCAATCTTTGTTGACATTTAAACCTCTCCCAATCTTCTTCTCGCCCACTACTCTTCGCTACTCTAAACGCCTCCGCTTTTAATTTAACACTTTCCTTCACCTCCTTCGTTATCCACGGCTTATTGCCTCTCCTCCTACGGTCCTTTTTGACCATCGGAATAAATTTCTGCTGAGCACCAAGAAAGATCTCCTTAAAGATCCTCCACTGCTCCTCAGCAGACCTACCTTCCAACGCGCTCCCCCAGTCCACATTCGCCAATTCTTCTCTCATCCTACCGTACTCCCCTCTGTTCAAACAAAGGATGCGTGTCCGGGAACCCACTTTCTCCTCCTCCATCTGCACCAGAAACTCCACCATACAATGATCACTCTCCCCAAGAGGATCCTTCACCACAAGATCCCTAATTCTACCCGCCTCATTACATAACACCAGATCCAAGATAGCTCGCTCCCTTGTCAGCTCCAACACACGCTGTTCGAGGAAACTATCCCAGCAGCGTTCCAAGAACTCCTCCTCGAGCCCACCACGTCCAACATGGGTTGACCAATCAATATGCAGATTGAAATCCCCCATAATTACAGCCGTCCCATTCCTGCACGCCGTACTTATTTGCGCGTTAACAGCCCGCCTCACCTCCAGATCATTATTGGGGGGGCCTATAGACGACACCCACCAGCGTCTTCCTCCCTTTGCTGTTCCTAATCTCCACCCACAACGATTCCACTTTCTGCTCCTTGGCTCCAATATCATCCCTTGCTACCACCCTGATGCTATCCTTAATCAGCAGAGCTACCCCCCCTTTTTCCTCCTGCCTAACCTTCCTAAACACTTGATACCCCTGGACATTCAGCTCCCAGTCCCTGTCACCTTGCAGCCACGTCTCTGTAATGGCCACCAGATCATATCCATTTGTGCTGATCTGCGCCACCAGCTCATCCACTTTATTCCGAATGCTTCGTGCATTCAGATAAAGTGCCTTCATCCCAGCCTTCCTATTTGCCGGAACGCCACCAACCATACTCACGCCCCCTACTCCCTTTATTATTGGGACATCCTCGGCCTCTTCCCTTACCTGTAACATCTCCTTAACTTTAGGCCTCGTAATGTCACCTACCCTCGCACCCTCCCCTCCCCAATTAGTTTAAAGCCCTGTCTGCAGTCCTCTTTACACAATTCGCCAGGACTCTGGTCCCAGCACAGTTCAGACCAACCCCATCCTGCCCGAACAGGTCCCACCTACCCCAATACTGATGCCAATGCCCCATAAATTCAAACCCATTCCTCCCACACCAATCCCTGAGCCACCCATTCACTTCCTTAATCCTATCAACCCTACGCCCATCTGCACTCGGTTCAGGCAGTAGCCCAGAGATAACCACCTTGTCGGTTCTACTTTTTAATTCCATTCCCAGCTTCTCATACTCTCTCCCCAGATCCTCAGTTCGCATTTTGCCTATGTTGTTGGCACCCACATGTACAACAACGACCGGATTCTCACCCTCCCACTCCAAGTTCCTCTGCAGCCCAGATGCGACATTCCGGACCCGAGCACCAGGCAGACAACTGACTCTTCTGTGCACTTTGTCACTGTGAGAAAAGACAGTGTCAAACCCTTAACCCCACTATCCCCAATTACTACTACGTTCCTATTCACCTTCTCCTTGCCTATGCCGTGCTGCATCACTGTACTGTGTGCAGTTTGCTCACCGACCTCACCTCCCTTTTCCTCGTCCAGACTGGAAGCAAGAACCTCAAACCTGTTATGCAGATTGAGAGTCTGACTCAAGAAGTCTTGCATGGGGGACCTTATCTATTAAATTCCGTATACTTTCTCCAGCGATATCAGGCTAACTTGTCTATAGCCACTGGGTTTATCCTGCACTCCTTTTCTGAATGGGGTTGAGACATATGGAAATCATATCAACTTAAGATCTTCTTTGAGAAGTCCAACTCCTCTTTCAACAACTATTTCCTCTAGATTCCCCCCCACTTGGACACTAAATGAGATGAGCTCAGTAACTTCATATCCATACCCACAGGACAGAAGCAGCAAATTACCCAGCCATGGCCTTTTACTTTATCAGTTTATTTGTGGCAGGAATACAAGTTATGGGGTCCATCTCAGTCTATTTCTTACCTGGGTTACTATTACAGGTATAGGCCCATGCCTCAGGCAACAGGTGCAGAAAAACATCCCCGAGCAGCCCACCAATAGCAAAACTCAACAGCCGTTTCAAACGTTGGGACCCATCTACAATGGTAGAAAAAGAAAAACATGGAAGTCAAGCTGCGTCCATCAATGGTACAAAAGACAGTTATGAATTCACTGAAATGTTGTATTGGTATGTTGGCCAGGTATCAATGTATCTGTTAATAACTGACTGTAGTGTGACAGTAATGACCACTGGACAGTAAAAAAGTAGATCAATGAGCTAACTTGACAACTTTCAGTCCAACTGAACTGTCGTTTTATTAAATGTAACAACTGAATTCTACGTCACTGTAATCAATAAATCCTTATGGATTAAGATTTAGACCCGCCAGGAGAATTTCTAGTTTCATTGCTTAAGATGGACAATTGTTCTCTCCACAGCAAAACTACACCACATCTTAGTTAATTTCTCATCTTAGCCAGTTTCCAAAACAGCAATGTCCAGCCCCTGGTACTGTTGAGAGTTGTGCTCCTTTCAGAGCAATTGTTAGGAAAGCAAAGGTAGTCTTAAGCGATTTATGACTGAATTATTAAAGATCGGAAATAAGGTACAGTGGATTTAGTTCCTCTTTTCTGTGTAAGAAAAAGTAAAACCCATAAATTTATACTGGACAAGATATTTGTATGTGCAATGTGGAAGTTGATATCCTCTCTGACGACTAACACATAACCATTCAAAAAGAAGTAGCTTTCTTCATAATCTGTTAAAAATGTGAGAAAGAAGGGGTAATATCTGTGCTTCAGCAACTTTTAGTGGGCAAATCAAAACAACTGAGACTCTCTCTGTAAAATTTTATTTATCTAACTAACAATAAACAGGCTAACTAAACTATTAACAAATTGAATCAAATACTATTCCAATGGAGTACTATTTAGGTACATATAATTCCCACTTCTAAGAAAAAAAATAGAATTTGTAGTCACACTCAAAATGCAACCAGGAGTTATTCTGTGGAATATTTTGTCTTCTTTGTTGATTTTCTTCTGTCTTCACTATCTTCTGTTGGTATCTTTGCAATTGAGATGAGGCTTTTTTTTAAGACACAAACGTGGCTGTTGTACTGTTAGACAGTTGCTGGCTGCATCTCTCCCTCTCAAGCTGTGATCTGTTGGCGGTTGTTGGCAGACAGAGGCAGTTGCTGTCTGGCTCTCTGGAGCTGGGAGCTGTGCCTTACATCATAGAACATTACAGCACAAACAGGCCCTTCGGCCCTCGAGTTGCGCCGAGCACATCAACCCCCCAATCTATAGACCTATCTATAACCCCCAATCCCATTAAACCCCATATACTCATCCAGAAGTCTTTTACAAGACCCCAGCGAGTTCGCCTCCACCACCGATGACGGCAGCCGATTCCATTCACTCACCACCCTCTGAGTGAAAAACTTACCCCTAACATCACCTCTGTACTTCCCTCCCCGCACCTTAAATCTGTGTCCTCTCGTAGCGACCATTTCAACCCGGGGAAATAGCCTCTGAGAGTCCACCCTATCTATTCCTCTCAACATTTTATAAACTTCTATCAGGTCGCCTCTCAACCTTCGCCTCTCTAGGGAAAAGAGTCCCAGCTCCCTCAACCTATCTTCATAAGGCATGCCTCCCAGTCCAGGCAACATCTTTGTAAATCTCCTCTGCACCCTTTCAATAGCTTCTACGTCTTTCCTATAGTGAGGCGACCAAAACTGCACACAGTACTCCAAATGAGGCCTGACAAGGGTCCTGTAAAGTTGCAGCATTACCTCCCGACTCCTAAACTCAATCCCTCGATTAATGAAGGCCAGTACACCATACGCCTTCTTGACCACCTCCTCCACCTGCGAGGTCGATTTAAGAGTCCTGTGGACCCGGACCCCGAGATCCTTCTGCTCTTCAACGCTACTAAGACTCCTGCTCTTGATAGTGTACTTGTTCATCCCGTTGGTTCTGCCAAAATGGACTACACATTTATCCGCGTTGAAGTCCATCTGCCACTTCTCCGCCCATTTCTGCATCCTATCTATGTCCTGCTGCAACTTTTGACATCCTTCCAGACCATCCACAACACCACTGACCTTCGTGTCATCAGCGAACTTGCTAACCCATCCCTCCACTTCCTCATCCAGGTCATTTATGAAAATGACAAACAACAAGGGTCCCAGAACAGATCCCTGGGGCACCCCACTGGTGACTGACCTCCATTCCGAAAAAGACCCATCCACAACCACTCTCTGCCTTCTGCAGGCAAGCCAGTTCTGGATCCACAAGGCCAAAGGCCCTTGGATCCCATGCCCTCTCACCTTCTCAAGAAGTCTTGCATGGGGACCTTATCAAACGCCTTGCTGAAGTCCATGTACACTACGTCCACGGCACTTCCTTCGTCAATGTGTTCAGTCACATTATCGAAGAACTCAACTAGGCTCGTAAGGCACGACCTGCCCTTGACAAATCCATGCTGACTATTCCTGATCATGTCAAACCTCTCCAAATGCTCGTAAATCTTGTCCCTCAGAAGCCTGAGGTCAGACTCACCGGGCGGTAACATCCTTAATGACATATCAAGATCCCCATAATAGGATTGGTTTACAGGTTATCAAAACATCAAATTCAAATCTGATAGGCTGCTGCTATTCAAATGTCTAGTTTGAAATGATTGATTAAATTTCAAAAACATACTGTCTTAGGCTTCACCTCCTAGGCTTATGATGTTTCACTCTATGCTCTCTGTATACTGCATTTTTAGAACTCTGCCCAACAGTACAGCACAGTACAGGCCCTTCAGCCTTTGATGTTGTGCCAAGTTATGTCCGAACCCAAGATCAAGCTATCCCATACCCTATCATTCTGGTGTGCTCCATGTGCCTGTCTAATAACTAATTTCTAAAGTTCCTGTCACAGCAGGCAGTGCATTCCACATCCCAACCACTCTCTGAGTAGAGAGTCTACCTTGGACATCCCTCCTACATCTTGCACCATGAACCTTACAGTTATGCTCCCTGGTAACAGCTACATCCACCTGAGGAAATAGTCTCTGAACGTCCACTCAATCTATCCCCCTCATCATCTTATAAACCTCTATTAAGTCGCCTCTCATCCTAAAGAGAAAAGCCCCAGCTCCCCCAACCTTTCCTCATAAGACCTACCCTCTAAACCAGGCAGCGTCCTGGTAAGTCTCCTCTACACTCTCTCCAATGCTTCCACATCCTTCTTATAATGAGGTGACCAGAACTGAACAAATATTCCAAATGTGGTCTCATCGAGGTCATGTATAGTTGCAGCATAACCCCACGACTCTTAAACTCAAACCCCCTGTTAATGAATGCTAACATACTATAAGCCTTCTTCACGACTCTATCCACTTGAGTGGCAACCTTCAGAGATCAGTGGATATGAACCCCAAGATCTCTCTGTTCCTCCACATTCCTCAGAACCCTGCCGTTGACCCTGTGGTCTGCATTCAAGTTTGTCCTACCAAAATGAATCAGGTTTTGCACCTGAGTCTCTTAAAATCTTTTTTTTTTAAATAGAACCATGAAATTTTACAACTCGCAGCATTTTTACAAGTTTTTTTTATAATTTTACAACAAGGGGTAGGTTTCAATTCCAACTTTGATTTTATTATGTTTAGAGTGGGTTACAGAATGAAGAGTAAATAAAAGACAGAAGCACTTAGATATTTTTTAGCAACTGGGGGCCTTTAAAGGAGATAAACTTTTAAGTTTTAGTTTTGGCTGAATTTGATTGCAGTTGAAACATCAAGAAGTGAACATCTCTCCTGGACAGGACAAGAGAACTACAAAGCTACATACTTCCTATAGGCCCAATACAGTCCAGATAACTAGGGAATTAGGTCAAAAAAATGTCTTGGGAAGATTGAAGTTAATACAGCAGAAACCAAGATATTGTTCAGGAGAATTCAAGAACAAAGTAAACATAGTTAAAAAAGTTGCAGTAACCAGAATTAAAGTGAGAAAGTAGACTTCAGAGTTAATCAAAAGTTTGATGCCAGCTTAAGTCTAGGAAACAATAGTTAAAGCAACTGTGAACAGTTTGTAAAACAGTAAAGATGAAGGGGGACGATCTTACAACCTCATCTTGCCCATTTTCCAGCGAGGTGAGGTTGCAGGATTGGGAATGAAGAAAAAAATGGAATCATGCCCATTCCCACCTTACGAATATGAAATTCCAGGTATGATGAGAAGCACGCCCAAAATGGGCGACACCTCAATTTGCATGCTTTTACATAAAAATGGAGCATGGAGGTAAGTCACTCTGATTGAATGGGGTTGGGGGGTGGGGTGCTGCCTGGCAGAGAGCTCAGGGGTACAGAGCTGTCTAGTGGAGAGTTTATCACCCCTTGATACTTTAGCACCATTAACAGAAACAACTAGCAAATCTCAGAACTGCTGATCCAAGCAAGGGAGCACAGGTGTTAACATGGCTCTTCACACAGTATGGACCCATCAGTGTGGTCCTCCATGAGAACCCATCCCGTGGTGGTAACAAGAGTGTTCCTATCCAGTCTGTATGAACTGCTAATCAATCCTGGAAGTACTGCACCAGGTGGCTGCACTCCTGAATGCTCACTGTGCCTGCATGGCGAGGGTGAATTGGCGCTTGCCATCCTATCCAAGCTCAATATGATACCAGACATGTTGTCAGCATGCCAACATCCATACTCTTTTGGGGCTTGGGTCGCTGAGAAGGAGTACGGGTCCTGGAATGGAGAACCTGATTGAATTTATCTCTCTTTCTCTCTCCTCCTCCACACCCACCCATCAACCCACCTTCTGTGCCTACAGTTTATATGACTTGGTGACTCTTGACCTGAAAATAGTGCCAACAGGAAGGAAGTTAAGGTACAAGAAACAAACACATGGCCAGATACACAAAAGATAGACAAAGCTACAGCCGTAGCAAAATTGTAGAGTTACAGCAGAGGGGAGAACTGAGAAAGTATATTTAGAAGGAAACGCGCTTGGATAATACAGTTAAACAGGACTTAAATCTAAGAACAAGAATCCCGAATTGAACAATTCTCCTTTTATTTTCAAGAGCTGACCATATCATTTAACAGAGTCTAAGGGTCAGATAAAGGAGTCTCTGGGGAATCTCGGTCATCAAGGCTGTTGTGAATTTAGCCAAGAAGGTCCTGCAGGGGTGTGCAGTTCAGATGAATTGTCTCTGGGGATCATGGATGGAATACAGCTGCTAGTAACCGTGACTCAACACCAAATCAATTTAGCAGGAAGTAAGAAATCCTGGCTGGGATTCTCCCAGCCCATTGCACTGCTCAAGCGGCGCAGTGGGCCATGGAGACATCAGCAGTGACCATTTTACCGGATTCACAATGCACACCTGGGCCTCCGCGTGTCTCATAAGTATTCTTTCTGAGCATTTCAATATGATTAGCCAGCCTGGGACAGTAGTCTGGGGGTCTGCTAGCATCTATCCTTCTACTCCTCCCCTTCTCTTTCCCCCACTGACCCTGCTGGGACTGGTTCCCCCCCAATGGCATTTATGACTGCTCCCCACTACCATTAATGGGAAACAGATGCCTGACCACACTGGAGGGAACAGAGGTGCCCCAGAAAGGTTGGGATAAGGATGGTGTACCTACCAGGCACCTTGGCACTGCCTATCAGGCAAGGGAGCGCAACCAGAGCCTGAGGAAGTGGCAGGATGGTTTGGAAGGCCAGAGATTGAGAGGCTGGGAATGGGAGGGCCCATGCACCAATACCCGCTCTGACAGAACAGCGCGTGCACAGCGCCTCCGCTCAGCACGATGCTACTGGCGCCTCAGGAGGAAATGGGCCAGACTCCCTTCACTTTCCAGAGTGAATCACGCTGAGGCACTCTCATTGCTCAGAGTATCGGAGATTTGCTCTGGTAAGTATCCTAAAAAACCAGCAGGAATTATTCCCGTTTTCCTACGTTTTCTTTGGAGAAAATCCCAGCCCCTATGTACCTGAGGCTAAAGAACTTTGGAATTCTGGTGTGAAGTTGTATGAATGAAGTAATGGCATGATGGGAAAATTGGTCAAATGTTTGGTACAAAATAAGGAAAGCTGACTCCACATGACCTAAGATATGAATAAGACCAGAGAAAGTCAAGACGTGATAAGGCCAACTCCACATAGCCTAAGGCTATATGAGTAAGACAACACAAGGTCAGGGATGAAGAGTCACCCACCTTCTTCTGTCCTATTAAAGGACAAGATAAAGGTATGAATGATGAAACAAAGAGTTCTAGGTCGTCAGCAGGTTGTACCGTAATTTATGACATTCTTACGATGCTACTACTGATTGAATTCCTGAATAAGCTCTGGTCACGGTGAAGCTTCCATTGTTTGCTGGAGCAAAGAGAGAGAGCTAAGATTTTACCTGTTAAAAACCTGTTTAAAATAAGTTTAAAGCACTTTACTCTTTGTAGAACTGTTTAAAGCATTTATTTATTGTATTTACTGCTTTAAGAATTCTGAGGGTGTGGTGAAAAGTCATTTGTGGACCAGCCTGCTTTAATTATCAAGGGGCCACACGGTGAAGCTTCCATTGTTTGCTGGAGCAGAGAGAGAGAGCTAAGATTTTACCTGTTAAAAACCTGTTTAAAGTAAGTTTAAAGCACTTTACTCTTTGTAGAACTGTTTAAAGCATTTATTTATTGTATTTACTGCTTTAAGAATTCTGAGGGTGTGTTGAAAAGTTATTTGTGGACCAGCCTGCTTTAAAACAGCGCCAGGTTTAAAAGGAGGCCTGGTGTAGACAGCGGGCAGCGGAGTGAGCGGGAAGCAGAGTGAGTTAATAGGGCTTAATATCAAAAAGGGCTGGAGGGAAAAAGGCCAGGTGAGTTTGTTTGAAAAAAAAACAAGGAAAAAAAAAATTTTTTTTCAAAACTACTACAGCAAGAAACAAGGAAAAAATGTTTTCCCCATAAAAAATTACAGTGAATAATGGAGGGGCATGTGATGTGTGGTTTCTGCATGATCTGGGAACTGGCGGACCCCAGGGTCCTTCCCAGTGACCATGTCTGCAGTAAGTGCAGGTTGCTGGAGGAGCTCCAGCTCAAGGTGGATGAGCTAGCCTCTGAGCTACAGACACTGAGGCTCATCAGGGGGAGAGAGGGTGCCCCTAGACTGGCTAATTCTAAGGGTCAGGGACAAAAGGGGGCTGCTGGGAGGAGGAAGGGGGTTGAGGAGCGGAGGCCTCAGCCTCTTAACCTGCATAACAGGTTTGAGGTTCTTGCTTCCAGTCTGGAAGAGGACGAGGCAGGTGAGGTCGGTGAGCAGACTGCACACAGTACAGTGATGCAGCAGGGCATAGGCAAAGAGAAGGTGAAAAGGAACGTAGTAGTGATTGGAGATAGTGGGGTGAAGGGTATTGACACTGTCCTTTGTCACAATGACAAAGTGCACAGAAGGGTGTGTGGTCTGCCTGGTGCTCGGGTACAGGATGTCGCAGCTGGGCTGCAGAGGAATCTGGAGTGGGAGGGTGAGAAGCCGGTCGTTGTAGTACATGTGGGTGCCGGCGACGTAGGCAAAGTGCGGACTGAGGATCTGGGGAGGGAGTATGAAAAGCTGGGAATGGAATTAAAAAGTAGAACCGACAAGGTGGTCGTCTCCGGGCTACTGCCTGAACTGAGTGCAGACGGGCGTAGGGTTGATAGGATAAAGGAAGTGAATGGGTGGCTCAGGGATTGGTGTGAGAGGAATGGGTTCGAACTTATGGGGCATTGGCGCCAGTATTGGGGGAGGTGGGACTTGTTCGGGCGGGATGGGGTTGGTCTGAATCATGCTGGGACCAGAGTGCTGGCGAATCGAGTAAAGAGGACTGTAGACAGGGCTTTAAACTAATTGGGGGGGGGGCGGGGGAAGGGTGCGAGGGTAGGTGACGCTATGAGGTCTAAAATTGAGGATAGGGTACAGGTAAGGGAAGAGGCCAAGGATGTCCCAATTGGTGGCCTTACGGCAAATAGGGTCCAGGTGAAGGCTGGGATGAAAGCACTTTATCTGAATGCACGAAGCATTCGGAATAAAGTGGATGAGCTGGTGGCGCAGATTGACACAAATGGATACGATCTGGTGGCCATTACAGAGACGTGGCTGCAAGGTGACAGGGACTGGGAGATGAATGTACAGGGCTATCAAGTGTTTAGGAAGGATAGGCAGGAGGAAAGAGGGGGTGGCGTAGCTCTGCTGATTAAGATAGTATCAAGATGGTAGCAAGGGATGATATCGGAGCCAAAGAGCAGAAAGTGGAATCGTTGTGGGTGGAGATTAGGAACAGCAAAGGAAGGAAGACGCTGGTGGGTGTCGTCTATAGGCCCCTGAATAATGATCTGGAGGTGGGGCGGGCTGTTAACGCGCAAATAAGTGCAGCGTGCAGGAATGGGACGGCAGTAGTTATGGGAGATTTCAATCTGCATATTGATTGGTCGACCCATGTTGGACGAGGTGGGCTCGAGGAGGAGTTCTTGGAATGCTGCCGGGATAATTTCCTTGAACAGTGTGTGTTGGAGCCGACGAGGGAGCGAGCTATCTTGGATCTGGTGCTATGTAATGAGGCGGGTAGAATTAGGGACCTTGCGGTGAAGGATCCTCTTGGAGAGAGTGATCATTGTATGGTGGAGTTTCTGGTGCATTTGGAGGAGGAGAAAGTGGGTTCCCGGACAGGCGTCCTTTGTTTGAATTGAGGGGAGTATGGTAGGATGAGAGAAGAATTGGCGAATGTGGACTGGGGGAGTGCGTTGGAAGGTAGGTCTGCTGAGGAGCAGTGGAGGATCTTTAAGGAGATCTTTCTTGGTGCTCAGCAGAAATTTATTCCGATGGTTAAAAAGGACAGTAGGAGGAGAGGTAATAAGCCGTGGATAACGAAGGAGGTGAAGGAAAGTGTTAAATTAAAAGCGGAGGAGTTTAGAGTAGCTAAGAGTAGTGGTCGAGAAGAGGATTGGGAAAGGTTTAAATGTCAACAAAGATTGACAAAGAAGTTGATAAAGGACGGTAGGAGAAGCTATGAGGCTGGGCTAGCACTTAATATAAAAAAGGATAGCAAGAGTTTTTATAAATATATAAAAAGGAAGAGCCTGGCTAGGGTGAACGTTGGTCCTTTAGAGGATGAGAAAGGGGAGCTCGTGGTAGGGGATGGGGATATGGCTAAGGTCTTGAATAACTTTTTTGTTTCTGTCTTCACGGAGGAGGACGTGAATAATTTGCCGGGTGTTTGCGATGGAAAGGTGGTAGGAATGGAGGGTCTTAACAACATTACTGTTACTAGAGAGGTGGTGCTCGACAGACTGGAGGGGGCTGATTGTGGACAAGTTGCCAGGACCGGATGGAATGCATCCGAGGGTTCTGAAAGAAATGGCGGAGGTTATAGTGGATGCCTTGGTGGTTATTTTCCAGACGTCGCTGGATTCCGGGGAAGTGCCGGAAGATTGGAAAACGGCTAATGTTACGCCGTTGTTTAAGAAGGGTGCCAGGCAAAAGGCGGGGAGTTATAGGCCGGTTAGTTTAACGTCTGTGGTAGGTAAAATGTTAGAATCCGTCATTAAGGAGGAAATTGCGAGGCATCTTGAAGGGAATTGCTTGATAGGGCGGACGCAACACAGTTTCATTAAAGGGAAGTCGTGTCTGACAAATTTACTGGAGTTCTATGAGGATGTGTCTAGGGCAGTGGATAGAGGAGAGCCGGTGGATGTGGTCTTTCTGGATTTTCAGAAGGCGTTTGACAAGGTACCTCACAAGAGGTTATTGCAGAAGGTCAGGGGACATGGAGTTGGGGGTAGGGTGTTAGCGTGGATAGAGGATTGGTTGTCAAATAGGAGGCAGAGAGTGGGGGTCAATGGGTGCTATTCGGATTGGCGGTTGGTGACTAGTGGGGTGCCCCAGGGGTCGGTGCTGGGGCCTCAGCTATTTACCATTTATATAGATGATCTGGAGGAGGGAACCAAGTGCAGGGTGTTGAAATTTGCTGATGACACCAAGATTGGGGGAAAGGCAAATTGTGCGGAGGGTGTGGAGAGTCTGCAGAAGGATCTAGATAGGCTGGGCGAAAGGGCCAGGAAATGGCAAATAGAATTTAATGTTGGCAAGTGTGAGGTGGTCCACTTTGGTAGGAAGAATGGTAGGAAGGACTATTACTTACATGGTGAAAAACTGCAGCAGGCGACAGTGCAGAGGGACCTCGGGGTCCTTGTGCATGAGTCGCAAAAACCCAGCTTGCAGGTGCAGCAGGTGGTCAGGAAGGCAAATGGGATGCTGGCCTTCATAGCGAGGGGGATTGAATATAAAAGTAGGGAGGTCTTGCTGCAGCTGTATAGGGCATTGGTGAGGCCGCAGCTGGAGTACTGTGTGCAGTTTTAGGCGCCGCACCTGCGCAAGGATATTTTGGCCCTGGAGGGAGTGCAGAGGAGGTTTACTCGGCTGATACCGGAGTTGAGGGGATTGAGCTATGAGGAGAGGCTGAATAAACTAGGCTTGTACTCGTTAGAGTTTAGAAGAATGAGGGGAGATCTCATTGAGACGTATAAGATGGTGAATGGGATGGATAGGATATAGAGGTGGAGAGACTCTTCCCGCTCAAAAAAGACAGTCGGACTCGGGGGCACAGCCTCAAGATAAAGGGGTCGGTTTAGAACAGAGTTGAGGAGGAACTTCTTCACTCAAAGGGTGGTGAATCTCTGGAATTCTCTGCCCGTTGAAGTGGTGGAGGCTGCCTCGCTAAATATTTTTAAGAAGCGGGTTGATGGGTTTTTGATAAGAGAGGGGATTAAGAGTTATGGGGAGAGGGCGGGAAGGTGGAACTGAGCCACGACAGATCAGCCATGATCTTATTGAATGGCGGGGCAGGCTCGAAGGGCTAGATGGCCTACTCCTGCTCCTATTTCTTATGTTCTTATGTCACGCAAACCGATAATGACTGTATAAATACTGAACTGATTCTTTATGTAAGCATGGACTTGAGAAGGAATTAGCAAGTCGTAACGACTGCTCTCCAAGCTCAAGTTACTGCCAATACTGCATGCAGTCTTTCGTAAATAAAGACTAATTATTTTGTTGCAATTAATTTTGTTGAGTCTATCACAGTCAAGAAGCAGGAAAATTTCTGCTTCAACACTGCCACCTCTGCAGAGAGTGATGCAAATTCTGATGGCTAAATAATCAATAGTCATATTGACTATTTAAATTGATGCTTACCTTCTTATTTCAAATACAATTTGTGTGTTATTTGATGTTTACTTTGAATTGCCTCTGATTCATTTCCAAATAAAAGTCAGGGAAAGTGAAATCTTATTGGCAATTTTTCCATTTTGGGGTTATTTAGTAAATTTGATGATTTTGGTTTGCAGTTCCCAACAGAATTATATCACAAGTAAAAATGTTAATGTTCTCATTTTTAATAATGCCAGATCTAGGTTAGATGTCAGGAGGTGGTTCTTTTCTCAGAGAAAATAGTGGGCCTCAAACAGCTGGTTTATGTGATGGCAGTGAATTGCTGAACTCCTTTAAACTGGACCTGTTTCTGGTTGGGGTGAAGGTTACCTCTTACAAAAGGCAACAAGGAATGATCAGGACCAGAGTGATTTCCTGGATTATTTGATTGTCTAGAAGGTGAAAAGAATTTTTCCACTCACCCCTCCAGTCTGGTCCATGTTTTAAACTCTAATTTCTCACCTCTCTCAGGAAATCATATAATTTTGGGTCGGAGAAAGAGTGTACATATACACAAGGACCACAACTGTGTGTGACAGACTAAACTAAACATTCAGAAATAAGTTACACTTTAATTCTTCTTTGCAAAAGTTTGTATGAGTTTACCTTTAGATTTCAGTGCTGTCCCAGCCTCAATAGGGATGACGAGGAGAGGAAAGATACCACTGAGCCCAACCATCACCGAACCAATCAAAGAGCAGATCCAGGCATCAACACGTTCTCCAGAGAATAGTTCTGACCATGAGCGGAATTCAAACACATTTTCAGGGCACCACCTATGGCTCCCAATGGCAGCTTGTGCAGCTGCTGCCTTTCGGGCCAGCTTCTTGGCATTGGCTCTGTGGATATCTGCACTGGACAGTGACAGGAACAAGATGCAAAAGACAACAACCAGAATCCAGAGTTGCTTGTGTCCCACCATCCTGATTCCAGGCTGATCAACTCTGGTCCATAAACTGAAAAATAAGAGAAAGGGAGGTCTGCAATTGGAATTGGCAAATAATTTGCTTTGATGTACCCAAACTCAAGCCACTTCCCAGGAAAGAATTACTGTTTGTTTCAACAGAAATTTACAAAAAGCTTTCATTTACTCAGTAGCACAGTGGTTAGCACTGCTGCTTCACAGCTCCAGGGTCCTGGGTTCGATTCCCGGCTCGGGTCACTGTCTGTGTGGAGTTTACACATTCTCCTCGTGTCTGCGTGGGTTTCTTCCGGGTGCTCCGGTTTCCTCCCACAGTCCAAAGATGTACAGGTTAGGTTGATTGGCTATGCTAAGAAATTGCCCCTTAGTGTCCAGGGATGCGTAGGTTAGAGAGATTAGTAGGTATAATATGTAGGGATACGGGGGGTAGGGCCTGGATGGGATTGTGTTCAGTGCAGACTTGATGGGCCAAAGGGCCTCTTTCTGCACTGTAGGGTTCTATGATTCCCTATTCAATAACAATGGTAGAACGAAAGATTTAACGGTACCTGTCACCCAAACTGCTAACCGCTAAATGCAAATATGTCCTGGTTCACTGAGGTTAACACCTTTGGACGTAGTTTTTGTATGCACCCTGTCAAGAATGTTGGGAAAGTATGGGAAAATAGAGGATGATTTTGTTGAATAGCTAAACAGCAATTGGTGTTCAATTTGCAACATCGACAATTTGGGGGCGATTTTATCATTTTAATTCCAAGCGCTGAATCTGGGTGCAAAACAGGTCCGACTTGGCAACCTGTTCTCAGGTGCCCCCATAGGCACTTAGCCTGAAAAAAAATCGAGGTTCTAAATCGCACTGTGGGCAAGGCTTATTGTGCCCGAAACGCCGCTGCTCTGATTGGAGCTTTTAATTGCGTATGCGCAATGAAAAAGCAAATTTGAAAAACATGCCTGTCACATCGCTTCTGGGCCCTAAAAAAAGGATAAAGTGGCCCGGGAGCAATGGCCCCCATAGGTATTACCCCACCCCTACAACATAACTGACTCCATTATGCATCTATCCCCCCGCTATCCAGGTCGATTGCGATCCCCTATCACCTTCTCCGCCACATCAATCACCTGCAGAATGGCAGCAGAACCCCTCCTTGTCCCCTTCCAGAGATCCATCTGGCCTCCCTCCTTCCCTCCCACTCCTCGCCAGAGAACTATCTAGCCCTCCCTCCTCAGCAGAGCGCATTTGGCCTCCATCCTCCCCCTCCAACCACAGAACCATCAGGCCTCCCTCTCACCTCTCCGCACCAGAAAATGATCTGATCCTCCCTCCTTTCTCCCCTCCTCCCCCACCCAAAGACAGCAATCTGGCCTCCCTCCTCCTCCCCTCTGACTAGAGAAAATATCTGGCCTCCCTCCTCCACTACTGCACCCCTCCCACCAGACAGCAATCTAGCCCTCCTCTTCCTCCTCTCCAGAGAACCATCTGGCCTCCCTCATCCCCACTACACTTCCCACTAGAGAATGATCTGGCCTCCTTCTCTCCTAGTAAGAAGTCTGACAACACCAGGTTTAAGTCCAACTGATTTATTTGATAGTAAACCCTCAAGCTTTCGGGGTTTCTCCCTTCGTCAGGTGAATGGAGAGTTCTGGCCTCAGACAGAGCATATAACAGCACAGATTACTGATTAGAATGCGAGTCTTTACACATCACTCCTTCTCTCTTCACTAGAGAACGATCTGCCCTCCTGCTCCCCTACCACCAACCCCAAAACCAGAAAATTATTCTAGCCTGCCTCTCTCCACCGTCCCCCACTACCCATCCCACCCAACATCCCCAAACCCAAGGCGTGAGGGGAGGTCTGCCCTCCAAGGCCTGTGAGAGGGGGCGTCCTGACACACAGGGGTGGGGGCACAAGGACCAGGGGCCGCTCAAGGCCCAAGGAGCCCCCAGGCACACCGGAGATGGGGGCGAGAGGGGTGGGGGGCCCAGGAAGGGCTCTGGGGGTGGGTGTTCCTGAGGCGCTCCTGGCGAGAGGGACCTGAGGTACTCTGGGCAATAGGGTGGGGCTGCAGGTTGGCAGGGTCGTGCGATGGGGAAGAACATCGGCGGGGGAGTGTGGGGTAGCGGGGGTCGGAGTTTGGTGGGGTGGTGGTGGGAGGGCAAGCATCGGGGGAGGGCAAGCATGGGGGGGAGGTGGGGGGAGGGCAAGCATCGGGGGGGGTGGGGGGAGGGCAAGCATCGGGGGGGGTGTGGGGGAGGGCAAGCATCGGGGGGGTGTGGGGGAGGGCAAGCATCGGGGGAGGCTGGGGGTGGAGGGCAAGCATCGGGCGGGGTGGGGGGGAGGGCAAGCATCGGGCGGGGTGGGGGGGAGGGCAAGCATCGGGTGGGGTGGGGGGGAGGGCAAGCATCAGGGGGGTGGGGGGGGTGGGGCGGGTGGGGGGGAGGGCAAGCATCAGGGGGTGGGGGGGTGGGCAAGCATCGGGGGGGTGGGGGGGGTGGGGGGGAGGGCAAGCATCGGGGGGGTGGGGGGGAGGGCAAGCATCGGGGGGGTGGGGGGGGTGGGGGGGAGGGCAAGCATCGGGGGGGTGGGGGGGAGGGCAAGCATCGGGGGGGTGGGGGGGGTGGGGGGGAGGGCAAGCATCGGGGGGGTGGGGGGGGTGGGGGGGAGGGCAAGCATCGGGGGGGTGGGGGGGGTGGGGGGGAGGGCAAGCATCGGGGGGGTGGGGGGGGGTGGGGGGGAGGGCAAGCATCGGGGGGGTGGGGGGGGTGGGGGGGAGGGCAAGCATCGGGGGGTGGGGGGGGTGGGGGGGAGGGCAAGCATCGGGGGGGTGGGGGGGGTGGGGGGGAGGGCAAGCATCGGGGGGGTGGGGGGGGTGGGGGGGAGGGCAAGCATCGGGGGGGTGGGGGGAGTGGGGGGGAGGGCAAGCATCGGGGGGGTGGGGGGGGTGGGGGGAGGGCAAGCATCGGGAGGGTTGGGGGGGGGTAGGGTAAGCATCGGGGGGGAGGGCAAGCATCGGGGGGGAGGGCAAGCATCGGGGGGGGAGGGCAAGCATCGGGGGGGGAGGGCAAGCATCGGGGGGGAGGGCAAGCATCGGGGGGGGAGGGCAAGCATCGGGGGGGGAGGGCAAGCATCGGGGGGGGAGGGCAAGCATCGGGGGGGGAGGGCAAGCATCGGGGGGGGAGGGCAAGCATCGGGGGGGGAGGGCAAGCATCGGGGGGGGAGGGCAAGCATCGGGGGGGGAGGGCAAGCATCGGGGGGGGAGGGCAAGCATCGGGGGGGGAGGGCAAGCATCGGGGGGGGAGGGCAAGCATCGGGGGGGGAGGGCAAGCATCGGGGGGGGAGGGCAAGCATCGGGGGGGGAGGGCAAGCATCGGGGGGGGAGGGCAAGCATCGGGGGGGGAGGGCAAGCATCGGGGGGGGAGGGCAAGCATCGGGGGGGGAGGGCAAGCATCGGGGGGGGAGGGCAAGCATCGGGGGGGGAGGGCAAGCATCGGGGGGGGAGGGCAAGCATCGGGGGGGGAGGGCAAGCATCGGGGGGGGAGGGCAAGCATCGGGGGGGGAGGGCAAGCATCGGGGGGGGAGGGCAAGCATCGGGGGGGGAGGGCAAGCATCGGGGGGGGAGGGCAAGCATCGGGGGGGGAGGGCAAGCATCGGGGGGGGGGGGAGGGAGGTCGGTGGAGGGGAGGAGGGAGGTCGGTGGAGGGGAGGGAGGAGCGTCGGTGGGATAGCGGGGGGGGAGTCACTGGGATAGCGGGGGGGGGCGTCGGTGGGATAGCGGGGGGGAGCGTCAGTGGGATAGCAGGGGGGGAGCGTCAGTGGGATAGCAGGGGGGGAGCGTCAGTGGGATAGCGGGGGGGGGGCGTCGGTGGGATAGCGGGGGGGGCGTCGGTGGGATAGCGGGGGGGGGGCGTCGTTGGGATAGCGGGGGGGGGCGTCGGTGGGATAGCGGGGGGGGCGTCGGTGGGATAGCGGGGGGGGCGTCGGTGGGATAGCGGGGGGGCGTCGGTGGGATAGCGGGGGGAGCGTCGGTGGGATAGCGGGGGGAGCGTCGGTGGGATAGCGGGGGGGCGTCGGTGGGATAGCGGGGGGGGGCGTCGGTGGGATAGCGGGGGGGGGCGTCGGTGGGATAGCGGGGGGGGCGTCGGTGGGATAGCGGGGGGGGGGGCGTCGGTGGGATAGCGGGGGGGGGGGGCGCCGGTGGGATAGCGGGGGGGGGGGGGGGGGCGTCGGTGTGATAGCGGGGGGGGGGGGGCGTCGGTGGGATAGCGGGGGGGGCGTCGGTGTGATAGCGGGGGGGGGGCGTCGGTGGGATAGCGGGGGGGGGCGTCGGTGGGATAGCGGGGGGGGGCGTCGGTGGGATAGCGGGGGGGGCGTCGGTGGGATAGCGGGGGGCGTCGGTGTGATAGCGGGGGGGGGTCGGTGGGATAGCGGGGGGGGGGGCGTCGGTGGGATAGCGGGGGACGTCGGTGGGATAGCGGGGGGCGTCGGTGTGATAGCAGGGGGGCCGTCGGTGTGATAGCGGGGGGGGGGCGTCGGTATGATAGTGGGGGGGGGGGGGGCGTCGGTGGGATAGCAGGGGGGGTCGGTGGGAGAGTGGGGGGGGTCGGTGGGAGAGTGGGGGGGGTCGGTGGGAGAGTGGGGGGGTCGGTGGGAGAGTGGGGGGGGTGTCGTGGGGGGGTCGGTGGGAGAGTGGGGGGGGGGTGGTGGGGGGGTCGGTGGGAGAGTGGGGGGGGTCGGTGGGAGAGTGGGGGGGGGTGTCGTGGGGGGGTCGGTGGGAGAGTGGGGGGTCGGTGGGAGAGTGGGGGGTGTGTCGTGGGGGGGTCGGTGGGAGAGTGGGGGGGTATCGTGGGGGGGTCGGTGGGAGAGTGGGGGGTCGTGGGGGGGGGGGTCGGTGGGAGAGTGGGGGGGGTGTCGTGGGGGGGGTCAGTGGGAGAGTGGGGGGCTCGGTGGGAGAGTGGGGGGGGTGTTGTGGGGGGCTCGGTGGGAGAGTGGGGGGGGGGGAGGGGGGGTCGGTGGGAGAGTGGGGGGGTCGGTGGGAGAGTGGGGGGGTCGGTGGGAGGAGTGGGGGGGTCGGTGGGAGAGTGGGGGGTGTTGTGGGGGGGTCGGTGGGAGAGTGGGGGGGTGTTGTGGGGGGGTCGGTGGGAGAGTGGGGGGGTGTTGTGGGGGGGTCGGTGGGAGAGTGGGGGGGTGTTGTGGGGGGGTCGGTGGGAGAGTGGGGGGGTCGGTGGGAGAGTGGGGGGGGGTCGGTGGGGTGTTTTTCTCCCTTTTTACCTGGGTTTATGAGGATACTGATTGTTTTCGGCTGTTCAGACTCTGAAAGATTGCATCAACTTTACAGAAAGTTGGTGAGTTGGAGGGCGCAGACCAGATATCCCGGGCCTTGATCATTCACCCAATTCGGGGTGATGTTGATGGGGCGGTGAGGAGCAGTCACTGCCGCCGCCTCCGCCGCTGTTGCCCCGACGGTTCCTCCTCTCTCTCCCACACTCGCCCTGCGCTCCCACACAGTGAGCACGTG